>JAXCGZ010015174.1:105000-112500 GCA_037179515.1 Halocaridina rubra
TCATATATGCAAAATTCAAATGTTTATCAATATTAACTAATGTTTCTCAAGGAAGCGAAATATTATTGATACATTTAGCGAAGTAACGGTGGCCTTACCTGTGATCTCGTTGTTCCTTCGTACATCATCCATGGTGCATGCGATACACTCACGAAGATAACTTATAATCACAATATTTATACAGTAAACAACGTTACAGCTTACGAGCGATATGTCCGAAGCCTTTCTGCCGCTTCCTGAACACAATACATCTCAAGGGTTATTTTGGAAATGTTGAAGGATTCTAAATTAGCTGTTTATTCATTACATATCTGATGCGCTTTCAAATCCAGCAGTGATAGATGGCGTCTTGTTTCTCTTACCTGGAACTCTTCAGCCATAACAACCAACGATCTTGAAATTCAGTTAAGCAAACACTCGAGGATCCTCTCTCTCTTCCATCTTATTACCAACTACCCGCCTGCCCACTCACACCCACAACCACCACCACCAACAACAATATGGAAACGGCGGTAGACATGAAACGCATGGGTTTTTGTATTATTATTATTATTATTATTATTATTATTATTATTATTAGTAGTAGTAGTAGTAGTAGTAGTAGTAGTAGTAGTAGTAGTAGTAGTAGTAGTAATTCATATGATATATTTTAATTATGTAATATCAAAAATATTTTATCATATGATTTTACCAACTGCCTGGCCACCCATAACTAGCACCACCAACTACCACTAATAATATAAAGTCGCCGATAGACTAAAAATACGTCTTTCTTTTCTGTTTATTAATCCCAGCAGCATTATATAAATGATGGACTGTTAAGTGCAATTTATCGGATGACTTTTCCTTTCCTTGTAGGCTGATGTAAGATGCATCTGTGGGCGTGTATTATGTAACTTATATTTTGGGTGGGTTGTATACAAAAGTATATTTGTTTATGAAAATATATTTAGTACGAAAAAATGAAATAGGAGACAACGTAAAATTATCTCTTTATCAGGGAAATATACTTTACGCATTATGTTATTATTTTATAAGATTTACCGATTGGAACATACTATATGTTCATAACTAACACTTTTTTTTTAATGGTATTACCAATAAGGATATCTTAAACACCTATATTTGCATAAATTCCATTGATACGGACATGATCTTGATATATATGTAGGTAAATAATATCAGCAACGATGCGTTCGGAAAAACCTTAGAAACAGATTACCTTAAAAATGTCTCGACAAATGGACATATCCAACTGAGGGAGAAGACGTCCTCTGCCTCCCAGAGTCATTCCTCATGTTTCTCTTAGGCAGTATTCTCTTTTCTTTCTCCTGGAGCAAGGAAACTAAATTGCTCTTCCGTATTGCCCAGAGTATAGTAAAATTCGACTGAATGGGTGGAGCGAAAAATTAAGGTTGTTCTTTGGTTCAGTATTCCACCATTATAAGGTGTATGTGTGTGTGTGTGATTACCTAATTGATTACCTAATTGTGTTTACGGGAAAGAGCCCAAAGCTCGTATCTTCCCGTCTCCTGATCGGTTCCATTTTATACTTAGTGATACTTATCATACCTCTCCTTAAAACTATGGATTGAGATAGCATTAACTACCTCCTCGCTTAGCCAATTCCAATTATCAACTACTCTTACACTGAAAAAGTATTTCCTTACATCCTGCAAAGAAGTTTTCTTACGAAGCTTCAAACTATGACCTCTAGTTCTAGAGCCAGCCATATCAAAATATCGATCCCTATCCACTCTATCATAACCATGAAGGAATTTAAAGACTGTCACCATATCCCCCCTCACTCTTCTAGCTTCGAGTGATGGTAAGTCTAATTCCCTCAGCCTCTCATCATAACTGAGATTGCGTATTTCTGGCACCAGTTTCGTGGCATGTCTTTGAACTTTTTCAAGCTTAGCTATGTGCTTTTTCAAGTGCGGATTCCAAAAGGGGGCTGCATATTCGAGTTTTGGCCTCACATAGGTTACATAAATATTTCTGAACATTTCCTTGTCCATGTGCCTGAAGGCTACCCTTACATTTGATAAGAATGCATATGCTGCCCTTACTATGCCATTTATATGTATTTCTGGAGACAAATCTGCCAGTATGTTTACTCCTAGATCTCTCTCATTTTCTGTCTCTTGAAGTTGTACTCCAGCCACCGAGTAGTCAAGCTTGGGCCTTCTTGCACTTGTACCCATTCTCATTACCTTACATTTTGAAGTATTGAATTTCATTAGCCACTTTTCTGACCACTCATGCAGATTATTTAGATCCTCCTGAAGTTCTCTACCATTGTTCTCGTTTTTTACATTCTTCACAATCTTTGCATCATCTGCAAACATATTCATGGATGAATTTACAGACTCTGGTAGGTCATTTACATATACAAGGAACAAAAGTGGCCCTAAAGCTGAACCCTGTGGAACTCCACTACTAACTCTTCTCCATTCAGACACTGAGTGTCTTACTCTAACCCTCTGTTCCCTTCCTTCTAAGTAAGTTTTTATCCATTCCAAAACATGTGTATGTGTGTGTGTGTGTATGTTTGTGTATGTGTGTGTGGGTGTGTGTGCACGCGCGCGTATATATACACACAGATATTACGAATAATGAGAGTTTATTTAGTTGCTTGGTGAAAGTGTTAGATCGACTTTCGACAGTATTACTTTACCAGAAATACTCCTTGTCACTGTACGTATTTCCGAAATTATAAATGTAAGTTCTATAAGCTGAAGTAGGAGAGAAGGTATAAATAATATATATTTTTTGATATATTACTATTGATGCTTTTTTTTTTTATAATTGTGACACCAGGACGGGCCAAAAAATAAAATAAAATATAACAGCACCCACCGAGCCTGGCACGAAGAATACATTAAGTAAAAAGTAACAGAGATGGAGAGTGTAATGACTTGTCAGATATGAAGGGATAGTAAGAGGTGTGTAATGAATATCCAAGAATATTCAGTGTTGATGTAGTCATAAAATATAACCGTAACTGAAGGAAAACTTAACATCGAACTGTCCTGGACAGTCCTATTCAAGTTTAAAAATCCTTCAGTTGTTAAACAAGTTCTACCAAGTTATTGCTATTCCTGAAAGTGAACTGATTAACTTCTGCTTGTTTTCTGTTCGTAAGCGCTTGTGAATGTTTGTGCGTGTGTGGAAGAGTGTTTTAATGGTCGAAGTGAGATATATAAATAGCTTCTTTGGCATATATGACCAAATGCAAAGTAAATATGGAGTGGGGCGACTACTCGAAGAGATACGAATGATGCCCATACATACAGGTATTTTTTTTTTTTATGTATATTAATGACAAAAGTTTGTTTCAGTTTAAGGAAAAAGGTTTTGTGATTAAAATATGGATGTTTCAGAATATTTTGTAGCAGTGCTATGCGTATGATTTTAGAAAAGCATCAGAGAAACAATAATAGGTTTCTTAAACCAGAGAGTATTTGCATGCATTAGGTGCGTATGTATGTGACTTTCCTAAAACCTTAGGAAAGTGGTAAATGGTGAATGTCGAAAATTATCCATTGGAGGAGATCGCGTTCTTTGGAGGAAAAAGAGAGAGGAGGAGTCTGAAGGAAATAATATAATGTAAAATGAGAGGGGAAAAGGGGAAGAATGATTTTGATGATGGGCGTAGTAGTGGTAATAGTACTACTACTACTACTACTACTACTACTACTACTACTACCTCTCGCTAATAGTTTTCTAGTAAGGAAGATAAGGGGGGGGGACATAATGTATAGGTAGCTCTAATAAGATCCACAAATCACTGTTCCTTTCCAATCACCGGGAGGATAACAGTGCAAAAATGTCTTCCCCCAGAATTAAGGATTAAGGGCAAACTTTGGCTGTAATGAGAATGCTTATCCCCCCACCCCAACCCATGTAGCTTGGGAGGGTTTTCCCATCTCCACCCCCACCCCTTTTTTCCTAAACCCTCCTCTTTCTCCTTCTCTGAATAAATAGGGAATATATTAGCAGAGAGCTCGACAGTGAAATCATTCATGCAGGGTTAAAGAGAAAAAAATAATAAAAACTTTATTGATATAGTTACTTTGTGATTCGCTCATTCCTCTTCTATATAATTTGAAATTGTACCCTCTATGTCATCTACGATATAATTATCGTAAGAGGAAAAATTCATACGTGATTTTCGTTGTATATATTCGTTTTCATTTAACAGCAAACCATTGATGAATTAAAATTAAATACGAAAAGTATTGATGTTATGAATATGTCGACTAACTAGTTTTTGAGCGCCGGATATATAAAGCTTCACCGTGGCTCAAGCGGTAGCGTCCGCGACTCTGAGGCGTCAGGTCGAGGGTTCGCGCCCCGTCACGGTCTGAGGTTAGCAAAGGCATGCACTCAGGGTAAGGATTGCATCTGCCAAGACAAGTCCTTCGCAATAAGGCAACCGTCCTAGCCCTTGGTAGAAAAACAATGTTTTATCAATGTGTACACCTCCCTGTAAACTATGTTCTATTCTTGGTTGTGTATCCATTTGAAGCATTATTTGTATGAGTTCATGTAATGTCTGACGCCTTGGCGCAATAAATTAATAAAATAAATAATAACCCTCTCTCTCTCTCTCTCTCTCTCTCTCTCTCTCTCTCTCTCTCTCTCTCTCTCTCTCTCTCTCTCTCTCTCTCTCTCTCTCTCGAATGAAACGAATATATTTACATGTTGGAAGTTTTTGAATGCTTTATTGTCTCTTAAATCACAAAATATCATATGCTGGAGATGCATATGGAGGCGCAATGCCAACTTTTTCTCTCTTAATTCAAAAAGCCTGGTGCTAGGATAGTTTTGGAAACTTTGAAAATCCATCAAATATGTTTTCTCGAGTTCATTTTCATTAATGTATTTAACGTGTATAATGATGTTAAACATATAAAACCAAAGTTTTGTACTCATTAATTTTTCCAGTCAAAGGTTATGCCTAGAACTTTTATAACTTCAGCATTCGAAATTTTGTGTCGATTAAGCTATAATAATAATAATAATAATAATAATAATAATAATGATAATAATAATAATAATAATAATAATAATAATAATAATAATAAAAATAATAATAAAAATAATAATAATGATAATAATAGTAATAATAATAATAATAATAATAATAATAATAATAATAATAATAATAATAATAATAATAATAATATTATTATTATTATTGTTATTATTATTATTATTATTATTATTATTATTATTATTATTATTATTATTATTATTATTATTATTATTATTATTAAAGTATGCTTGGAGGCTGCTAATCTCCCTAAAACGCAATGTTGTTATATTGCCCGAATATTAGAGATCACTGCTACAATAGATTGTCAATACCACAATAACAGTAAAAGCTCCAGATATGGGTTTACATTGTTCAGGCATATATTGTGTATAATATATAAGTATTTAATATTGAATACACATGTAAAACATTCAACTTAACAGTTATGGGGAAGTGCTTCGTATTCATTTTTTCTGATAAAAATAGAGAGTGTTACACTAATTTTTTCATAATAATGTATTCGACTACCTTTGCTGTGCTTTTGAAAAGAAAATGACATTAGATCGATCATGCTTCAATATTTGTGGAACAAACCCATTTTTGTATTACTATTCTTAGATATTTGACTCAAGAGATTTTTTTTTTCAAAATCTGGTGTATATTGCACTTCGTTAAGGCTTTTATTAATAAAAAAAAATTTAAAAAATAAAAATGCTTTAGTGTTTCGGCATTCGTTTTACTCATATCCGAGTTCCTATTACCGGGGGGGGGGGGCAAATCAAAAGAAAATGGCGTTATAAAATAATTATATGAAGAAACGCACGGTATGTATATTAATGTTTTACGTATTAATTACACAATATTAAGCTTTCGCTTTCTGCTGATAGAATGTTCAAGACACCAATGCACTTGATCATTTTAACTAACATTCTTCTACTGGGAATTCTTTTTCCCATAACTGATCCTGCCACCGACTTTAAAGCCCTAATTATATGTAATATTATGCTCAGTTATTCCACGCAAGAGTGTAATTTTGAAGAATTGGCTTTAATGTCGTGATTTCCTGTGTTTCTTATATAAGACAGGTAAAAGGACATCGAAAAAAAAACAATAAAAATATACACGCTTCTGTGGGGGAATTGAAGAGAATTTGCAGGCGTTTCGTATAACAAAATTCTTCATAAGAAAACATTATACACTCCTATCCATTTTAATGGACGGTAGGCTGTTTAGCAGGATAATGTGTGCCTATAGCAGTCCACTGGGGGAGCAAGATAGCTCCAGTGCAAGCAGTGTCCATATTCGTACCAGTGAAGGTGGTCGGTGTCAGGAATGGCAGCCGGCCTTAAAACACCTGAACCAGACCGACCGCTCGTCTCCAAGAGCCAAGTATGATGTAACAACCCCATCATAGACATGCAGAAAAGTTACCGATAAAGAAGTGAAAATCCACAGAAGCAACATTACACGCTATATCTTAAGGAGAAAGGAGGGATCTGATCAAGATGAGTAACCCCCAGAACTCTATTTTAAGTTAACCCTTGTAATTTCTCAGACTAGGTTAGGTTACTTACCTTGTAAATACGAATATCCGTAGAGCACACCGGGTTACTCCTTTTTTTACAAGATCCGGAAGGAGAGAAAGAGAGCAGAAAGAGAAAGGGGGGAGGGGCTGCATTCCTTCAGAAATAGAAGAATGTGACTTAGGAATATCTCGTCTTTAATCGATTCCTCAGATGGTGGAAAGCAAAAGTGTCTTCTGCCTGTAGACAGAGGCAAGTTTGCCTATCAGGAAGCGTATGCCCCGTACCCCCTTCTCCCCTCCCTCCCCCATTTTCTTCCCCTTTCATATTTGTTAGTTTCTTTTCACTCTCCTTATCGTCTTGCTTTCCTCTTTGGCTATTATTTTTCAAGTCATCTTTATATATCACAATATTTCTATCTTTTGCTGTTGTACGTGACGAAATTTAACTTTTTTTTCTTCTCGCTTATTCCAATTATCCAACTTTTTTTCCTCCTTTTTCTTCCTGCCTCTTCCATATTTTTATTACTTAGTTTTCTTGCCTCTTACCGCCGTACTTTCACCCTCTTTGAAAATCTTCTGTTGGACTTTAGAGGAAGAAGAGAGAGGTAATTTTTTTTCAATTGATAAGAAGAGAGGTAAAAGTGCTTAAAAGCGTTTCCGCTCTCTCTCTCTCTCTCTCTCTCTCTCTCTCTCTCTCTCACTCTCTCTCTCTCTCTCTCTCTCTCTCTCTCTCTCTCTCTCTCTCTCTCTCTCTCTCTCTCTCTCTTCTCTCTCTCTCTCTCTCTCTCTCTCTCTCTCAGCCATCGTGCATGGCTTTATTTAGTTGCACCTTTGTCATTTTTCTGCGCTCTCAGTTATCTGATGATTCTTTGTCCATGTAGGCAGCATATACTGCTTATTTATTTTTATTCGCAAATTTCATTAATTTTTA
>JAXCGZ010015174.1:120000-135000 GCA_037179515.1 Halocaridina rubra
TTAAAGTTACGAATAGTATATATAATAATATAGATATGAAAAAAATATCTTTGCTAATTTTGTTGGACTTATCAAAAGCCTTCGACAGTGTAAACCATGAAATTCTTTGAAGTAAATTTTTTAACTTAAATATTGATCCAAGCTGGTTTAGCGAGTATCTATCTAATCGTAAACAGTCCATACGTCTTAACAACATTATCTCTGTGCCAAAAAATGTATCATTTGGTGTTCCACAGGGATCAGTACTTGGTCCTATCCTCTTCTCCATTTACGTAAATGATCTATCTTCTTTCATTTCTGACTGTCTAGTCGTACAATATGCAGATGACACTCAACTACTCCTTAGTGGTGATATTAATAATCTCCCAGAGCTAACTTTAAGAGCAGAAAACACTTTGTCAAAAATTAAAACCTATTTCCAAGAAATTGGGCTGTTAATTAACGAAAGTAAAACACAGTGCATATTTATTGGTTCAAGGTTCCACATAGCACAAATTCCAGAAAACACAACAATTAATTTTTGCGACAATATTATCACACCTAGCAAAACAGTCAAAAACCTAGGAATTCACTTTGATAACCACGTGTTGTTTGATTCCCACATAGATAAAGTATGCAAAAAGGTTACAGGAACATTAATGTAATTATCACGTATAAAAGACAATTTTGAGACTACCACTCGAATAACTGTTGTTGAATCTCTAGCCCTAAGTCACATTAATTACTGCACAACTGCTTGGGGAGCTACCACTAAGACTCAGATAAAGAGAATACAGAAGCTTATTAATTTTGCAGCTCGAGTTGCCCTGGGAGGAATAAGAAAATACGACCACATCCCACCAGCTCTCAATAAACTTGGGTGGCTGCGGGCAGAAAATAAGGTCGCTTATGCTATTTATGTCTTTGTATTCAAAATTTTGGACCATCATTATCCTAGCTGGATATTTGATTTAAAAACAGTCAGGGATATAAGGGGAACCAACACAAGACAGAGCAGTGAGCTCTTTATTCACAGAACAAACACAGAAGCAGATTCAAAGATGATCACTATCAAAGGGCCAACACTCTGGAATAATATTCCAGAGCATCTTAAAAATGCATCCTCTTTCACAGCTTTCAAAGGCAAACTATACAGTTTTCTTTTGGACAAATAGTTGCTGCTCATTAAGAACTAATTATTCTCATTGTAAGGAAACAAATATGGAAATGATGCCGATAATAACGATCCTGTATCTAGTGGCATACTTACTACTTTATTATTAACATTATTGTAACATTTTCATTACAGCATTATTATTTTCTATGAAAGCTACATTTAATTTAACTATATGTCTAACCCTCTTATTTATTAGCTTAATTACATGTCTACTTATAAGTTACTATTAATGTTGAATAACCATTGTACAAAATGGAAATAAATGTTGGCTTGTTTGTTTGTTTGCTCTCTCTCTCTCTCTCTCTCTCTCTCTCTCTCTCTCTCTCTCTCTCTCTCTCTCTCTCTCTCTCTCTCTCTCTCTCTCTCTCTCTCTCTCTTTGTGTGCGTGTGTGCATATTTGTATGTGTATCTGCATTTACATCTTATGTGAAAATATTTTTTTTTTTTTACACTTTTGGCTTAAAGCTTTTCTCATCCCAATGTTAGTTTCTCTTTCTTAATCCGATAATCAAATTAAGGGTTAAACGCAAGCAGGCATTCGCAATATATCTTGCGAAATGTTAGCATTACCTTTATACAATGGATAGTTTGGTGGAACTAGAATAGTTTTATGGCTATTAGAATCCCCCTTTTTTAATATATACGACTTCGAATCATACGTTATCGTATATATATATATATATATATATATATATATATATATATATATATATATATATATATATATATATATATATATATATATATAATATATATAAGAACGTCAGATAACTTGTCGTCTTCCTTAGTCCTTAATATCTGTTGGATTATCAAGTGTGTTAGCGGTTATGGCTAAAAATATGTTTTATATTTTCACATATAATACTGTCTATTTTTAGAAATGTACGTGTGTATATATGTAATGCACACACACACACATATACACGTGAACACGCAAATACGCACTAACAAGCGCATACACGCGCAATGACGCGCTCACACACGCACATATACTCGTCTACATACATTGGAATACAAAATAGTAGAATACCTTATGATCAGGGAGAGGATCCAGTCTACACTGTGATGATCTAGACAAGGTGTAACGTTCGGCTGAATGGGAATTTATTTTTTCTTTATACATGGGGGTCAGAAGCGTTCTTGTCCTCAATTATGTTGTTGTCTCGCCATCTAACCGAGAGCAAGTCAGCAGAGATTATTTTACACTTATTACATTTTCCATGAAAAGGAACTATATGTAGTAGTTTCTCGTTTAATAATACGATACAAAAAAGTAAATATATAAATAATTGCTTACAATTTTTAGTTCTGTTATGAATTCAGCTCTTATTGCTTATTTCTATGGCATGATACATGGTGCTTAGTTTTGTCTATATTTTTAAATATTTATGCATACACACACACACACACACACACACACGCATATATATATATATATATATATATATATATATATATATATATATATATATATATATATATATATATATTGCTATTCTTATTTTTATTATTATTATTATTATTATTATTATTATTATTATTATTATTATTATTATTATTATTATAGTTAATATTATTATTATTATTATTATTATTATTATTATTATTATTATTATTATAATTATATTATTATTATTATTATTATTATTTTTATTAATAAAAATAGTAATAATAATAATAATAATAATAATAATAATAATAATAATAATAATAATAATAATAATAATAATAAAAAATAATATTATGTTATTATTGTAATGATGAGTATTAGTATTATAATAAATTTTGTTATAAATATTGCTGTTATTATATTTTATATTACTATTACTCTTTATATTATTATGTTTTGATAATATTTGTCATTATCACTGTTAATATTATTATTATTATTATTATAATTTATTATTATTATTATTATTATTATTATTATTATTATTATTATTATTATTATTATTATTATTATAATTATTATTATTATTATTTGTATTATTATTATTATTTTTATTATTATTATTATTATTATTATTATTATTATTATTATTATTATTATTATTATTATTATTGCAGTGGGGGGTGTTCAAGTGCCAGTAATGGGAGATGAAAATGAGAGAGAGATTACAAGAGAGGAGGTGAAAAGGGCATTGTATGAAGCAAAAGCAGGTAAAGCACCTGGAATGGATGGTGTGAGAGCGGAGATGTTGAAAGAAGGGAGTGTGACTGCATTGGAATGGGTAGTGAGAGTGTTCAATATATGCTTTATATTGTCAATGGTGCCAGTGGAATGGGTGATTGCTTGTATAGTGCCCCTATACAAAGGTAAGGGAGATGTGTACGAATGCAGTAATGTTAGGGGTATAAGTTTGTTGAGCGTGGTAGGAAAAGTGTATGGTAGGAAACTGGTTAATAGGATTAGGGATAAGACAGAGTATTTGATCGCGGAAGTGCAGAGTGGTTTTAGGAGAGGTAGAGGTTGTATGAATCAGATTTTTATAGTTAGGCAGTTATGTGAGAAATATATAGCAAAGGGTAAGGTTGTGTATTTTGCATTTTTAGATCTGGAGAAAGCGTATGATAGAGTTGATAGAGAGGCAATGTGGAATGTTTTGAGATTATATGGAATTAATGGTAACTTGTTGCATGCAGTAAAGAGTTTGTATGAGGGCAGTAGAGCGTGTGTTAGGGTAGGGAATAAAGTGAGTGAGTGGTTTCCAGTGAGTGTGGGACTGAGACAGGGATGTGTGATGTCACCATGGCTGTTCAATTTGTATATTGACAGAGTTGTAAGAGAGGTGAATGAGCGAGTGCGAGGTCGAGGTTTGAGAATGGTAGATGGGGATGATAACGAGTGGGTGCTGAATCAGTTGCTGTTTGCAGATGATACTGTGGTGGTGGCAGATTAAGAGGAGAAGCTGTGTCAGTGAGTGTCAGGATTTGGAATGGTGTATGAGAGAAGGAAGTTGCGAGTGAATGTGGGAAAGAGTAAGGTTATAAGGTGTACAAGAAATGAGGATGGTGCTGGATTGAATGTTATGTTGAATGGAGAGATACTTGAGGAAGTTGATCAGTTTAAGTATTTAGGCTCGGTTATAGCTGCAAATGGAGGAGAAAAAGCAGATGTGTGTCACAGAGTGAATGAAGGATGTAAAGTGTTGGGTGCGTTGAAAGGAGTGATGAAGAATAGAGGGTTGGAAATTAATGCTAAGAAAGTTTTGTATGAGGAAGTGGTTGTGCCAACTGTGATGTATGGATAAGAGTTATGGGGTATGAAAGTAAGTGAGAGACGGAAATTAAATATGTTTGAGATGAAATGCCTGAGGAGTATGATTGGTGTATCTGGCTTGGATAGGGTTAGGAATGAAGTGGTGAGAACAAGAACGGGTGTGAGGAGAGAAATTGCAGCCAGAGTAGATATGAATGTTCTGATATGGTTTGGCCATGTGGAAAGGATGGATGATGAAAGACTGCTGAAAAAAGTGATGACTGCGAGAGTTGATGGGAGAAATGCTAGAGGGAGGCCTATGTTTGGATGGATGGATGGAGTAAGGAGAGCCCTGAATGACAGGAGGATGGATGTGAGGGAAGCAAGCGAGTGTGCTAGGAATAGGAATGAGTGGTGAGCGATTGTGACGCAGCTCTGATGGGCATCTGCTGTTACCATGGGGCTGCATGTTACAGAGGTAGCCCTGTGGTAGGGGCAGTAGGGGAGTTGGCAGTTGTGAAGTGACACAGGTTGTGGAAGAGCCGGGAGGATGGGCGGTGGCACCCCAGCAGTGCCATCTGAACGGTCGCTAGCTCCCTTGTCATTGCCCACAGAGCAAAGTAATCCCCTTATGTTTTTTCCTTTTTTGATGTTGGCTACCCCCCAATTAAAAGGGGAAACAGCCAAGGTAGATAGAATATTATTATTACTATTATTATTATTATTATTATTATTTTTATTATTATTATTATTATTATTTTTATTATTATTATTATTATTATTATTATTATTATTATTATTATTATTATTATTATTATTATTATAGATGAAATTGAAAATATTTACCTCTTATTTCTAACGAAGGCTCATATTATTCCATTATTTTCTGGTAAGGATAAAAGAAAAAGCATTCCTTCTTCACTTTCCTAAGCGAATATAAACAACACCATGTCAAATTCAGTTCTCAGAAGGTACACAAAAGCAGCAACACCGGCAATGACAACAGCAGCATGGTAACTAGAGTATATAACTCCATATATATATATATATATATATATATATATATATATATATATATATATATATATATATATATATATATATATATATATATATATATATATATAGTGTCGCATAATTTAGAAGTACTGTATAACTGTAACATAGCCCACATGGCGTCAGGGGTGGTCAAGTAGCGCAACTGATATTTCCCAGTGTTGGTCTCTTGGGCTGGATGTGTGTTTACAAAGGAATGACAAGAGATATATGGTTCAGCCCATAGGCCTTTAACACATAGGCTGCAGTTGATGATAAAGGTAAAAAATGTCACAAAGTTCAAGTCATTCCCATGAGAGCCAAAAACCAATATTCACATGCGCCTGTGAAAATACACATATAGGCCCTCCTTGTATCCGATTGGCCTTCTAAAGCCACGCTCCTATTGGCTGAGCCTATCCAAACCTTGGCCCTACAAGAAGGCAAGAAGCAGTTAGAGATGGAGTGTCAGTAAGAACTTGACAGGGGCACAAATAATATCTTAGAGTTTATCTTAAGGGGACGGGGAGATTTGAGGTGTTGAATATGTATAGAACTAAATAAACGAATGTTAATCAGCTCACACGCTACCAGATAAGTAATATATAAAGAATAATAAGACATTGGTGTTATTCAGGTGAGATAACTCTACAACTTCAAGTTTGTATAGTATTAGGAAAAACACTAATACAACAGTGGTGGCAGCTCAGGACGATACCACGCCTAAATTACCATGAAGAGACAAAAAGAAATCAATGCAAGTGCATCTCATGCCTTGAAAAAAAAAAATTATGGATACAGATCTCAGAAAGCAATGTCGGAGGTAGAAAAAATTTGTCGAATCCTCGAGTTAGAAGAAACTTCAAGACGCCTAAAAGCAAGCGTTGAGACCTCACCCTCATGGAGAGATAGTGTGGCCGACAGCAACGCCGACGATACAGACACCGAGAGCGACGCCTCAGGGTCCGACGACTCTCAGAGTATAGAGAAAGTACAGCCAGTCACACCCCACCCCCGTCCCTGTATAGGAAAGACGCCCTGCAGTAAGAATTGTCCCTTACATTTTTGTACTGAGGGAAAGTTGCCGAGACTTCGTTCACGAAGGCTGAGTAATATCACTGGAGAGCCGAGTGGTCAACTTGGGAGAATATTCCAGCGCGATTCATGTATTTCACCGTGTGGAGCACTGTGAATGTTGCTTTGAGAAACAACGCCCTGACGTAAGGCTATTTTACTTCCTACGTTATATAATTATAATTATGGTAGCGTGGTTGGTGAAAGACATCTTCTTTATATATTTCTTTATTCTTATTTTAACATCTATGTACTCAGAGCTCCTATTACTACAGTTCCTGTCACGACTAATTCCTGAGTCCCACCCCCAAAAGGGGGAGGCTAACTCAGCTGTACTGTGTTAACTCTGCTGCTGGCAAGGCCCGGTCTCTAACTCTACTCACTGTGCCTGCCCTGGGTGGTTCTTGAAATACCCTAAGGGCAGGGCGTGGCTTGACATCCAGTCCTGCAAATCAACTCCAGGTTCGAAGTGGAGTCCCGCCTATTTTGGGGAGGGGCTATTCCAACGAGCCTATTGCAAAGGAGTGGGTGGTAATCGCCTATTGCCATTGGGTATCTCCCCCGGGCATGTACTTCACATTTAGGACAAGTGTTTCTGTGTGGTATGGGGAATAAAGGACTGGTTTATATCTCTCACCCTCTTGAGATATTTGATACGCCAGATGCCGAGTCCCACAGGACCAGCTATATATCTTACCATAGGCCTCATCCTATTACACACTGGAGAGAGTGTTTAATGTTTCCTTTGACACCTAGCCAAAAGTCCTACGACATCCCTCCCCACTACACTGAAATATCTCTTATTTCAGTTTCATCATCCTAAACTAACATTTGTTTACAATAAAAACGGGGCCGAGTTATTTAAGCTATTATCGAAGAAATCCTATTTCTATGAACTCTAAACAAATTACACAAACATAACATATATATAGTACTTCTACAGACAACTAGAGCATGCAGAGTCTATTTCCTTGTGGGAAATCTTTAACACAAACATATTCTCATATTTAACAAAAGTAACCTTAATCACTATGATTTCAGTGTGTAACTAATAACAAAAATAAATTAAGATCAAAAGTCAGTTTAGATCATAACATTACTTTATCTACTTCTCTTTTTTCTTCAAAAGACAAAATTTGGTTAGTTACAGTAAAAATATAAATCATGTAAAACATTAGCAAACAAATTAAGTAGAGTATTAGCATGTATAAACATGTAAAATGCAATAGACCATAACATCAGTAGTAATTTCTATAAGAAACCTTATCTTATAATTTCTACTCCTATTGTTACTATGGGCATTAATTTATTTTAAAATTTGGCCTTAAAAACTACTCCTGAAACAAAACATGTTTTACTGTGTGTAAAGTCAAAACATTTACTATTTCAATATGCAATTACTATTCAGAGACCAATTAATATATAAACTTAATGAACCTAAAGATTAAATCATAATTCAAACAAGAATAATACTAAAGCAAAACTGTGATAATATCTAAGCAAAACACTGATATTATTCAAGCAGAAAAGCAACTTATTACTCTTAGTGCATATCATACAATTTATCAATGGCACTTATTCAAAACTATATCTAAGGGAGACTCTGAATTTTCGCTTAAAATTATCTTAAAGCTAGTAAAACAAAAAAAATAAATAAAAAAAATATTTTGTCTTTTAGCACAGTGGACAAAGACGGTGGGGACATTTTCTTTCCCATTTTTTCAGTTCTAATACGGGGGTAATTTTAATTAACTAATAAGGGATTTTTAAATACCCTTCTTTCTCTCTTCAATAAAGTTTGGACATGTATAGGGATTATTTTTCTTTCTGTTTGAATCCCATCAACGCGTTTACGTGGCTTCTAAAGGTATTATTAAAATATTTTAAAATATTTCTGTGTTTCTTTTCCTCTCTTTTCACTACAGTTATGACATGTATGGGGATTTCCTTGTTTCCGGGATTTCATTTTTTCACTTACATCGTTTTTTAAAGTAGTTTAAAACTTTTATTTCTTTCCTTCCCTTGCTCATGAATTCTTGCTAGGCGCGATTCCACGGTTTCTCTCTGGGATTTCATTTTTTTTCATTTACATGGCCTTTTAGAGTGTTTTTTTAGGACTTTGTTTTCTCTGTCTAGGACGACTTTTATTTTCTCTGTCCCTTGCTCATGAATTCTTGCTAGGCGCGATTCCACGGTTTCCCTCGGGGATTTCATTTTTTCACTCCCCCGCCGTCCTTGCTGCAGGCCCAGGTTTGTTACCATATCTCCTTTACTCGGATAGGCAAGACAAAAAGGAAGGATGGGCACCTTTCTAATCCTTCCAGCCTGGCTTCCTCGTCCCGCCCTCGGCCGATCTTGACTAAGACCACCACGCAGGAGACCTGCAACGTCACAGCGATTCTCTTCCGTACGGCCATCCACACGTACCTTCGAAGCAGATCTCGGGATGAAAATTTGAACCTCTGTCACTACTACAGTTGTAAGAAAGGTTCCCTATGACTTCAGGGTACCAACAATGGCCATACGTTGGTAATCGAGGCTATACTTTGCCTCCCCTGCAACTGCAAGTGATTGCAATCTCTATTCAATGGGCACTAGGGACTTGTCTGAGCGGACAAAATCTAAAGACTTTTAGAACTTGCAGGTCGGGGCTGCCTAGGAATAGGGTGGTAATGGAAGGTATGTGTCTACACAACTAGATTATTATTCCAAGATACTTAGGGCTTAGCAACTGCTACATAGCATTACTCTACTATAAATGTCAAAAAGAACAATCATTAAATGCTGAGAAAAGCCACTAAAGAAACATTCTTATTAGCGGTGGCTACAGTAACATCAAGTATGAATTCAGATAAAAGATACAAATCATCAAGTTACTGCTGATTTCATTTCAAAAATAATAATTAGCAACAGGCCATTGAGAGATAGCAACAATATCAGTCAACATAATAACATTACTAATAATCATGATCAAACTAAGAATAATAAACAATAAAAATAAGTATACTAAATCAGAAATATCAATATATATACAATGGAGACTGGCATTCAGAAGTAAGAACAGTTCTATACTTATACTTCATAGTAATGCTCATTCTAACACAGTCTCTTTTAATATTTAAATTCCTGCTGTCATAATCAATGTATATATATAGAGCATAAGTGGCAACTCGCTGGCTCCACAATTTGTCAATGGGAGTTCTATCTATTCTCTAAACAGTTGCGGCATGTGGCACAAACATTTATGCAAATGGCGGTACTACCGATGTCTTATCAGTATTTATGCAATAACAGCATGCAACAATCTATTGACTGCAATAAAATGTAGGCACAATTATCGCCTAGCTTCGCTGGAAAAAAACACACACACAAAAAATCAAAGACAGCAACGTTCTTTTAGCATTGTACGGAGCCTCTGTCCGGCTCAGAGTCGAGTGAAATGTAGGGAGAGAGAGAGAGAGAGAGAGAGAGAGAGAGAGAGAGAGAGAGAGAGAGAGAGAGAGAGAGAGAGAGAGAGAGAGAGATAGACTGGGCGACCGTGAAATACGTTGCGGTTTCCACCCATGTGTCAGCTGAGACGGGCCTCTTCCTTTTTACTTGTACTGAAAATAAAAAATTGTCGCAGAGTATCTCTAATAATAAAATAAATAAACAAATGAACGTGAACAAACTTTTAGGAATGACTATCGATAGAGTCTTACGTTTATTGTCAGAGGGCTATTCTTATTTCCTCATTAACAAAAACAAAAGCAAAAAGAACTTAGTGTACAACTGCAGAACTGTCGAAGCATAAATCCATTCCTTTCTGTTTAATCTTGATAAGGACTTTACTGTAACAGCATACACATCCTTGTCTATTATGACAATCTCTCTCTTTTCTTGCTATAAATCAGAGGGTTGAGTCGAAGCACACACACTCTGATGAAATTAAAGCAAAAGATTAAAATCATATGTGACAATATCTTTACTACTATCAACAAAAGTACAAATATCTTTTTCTTAACAGACGTCTTATAATGACTTAAATATCATTAGTTTTAAATTTAAAACTCAGCAAATAATCTCTAATAATCTCAATTATCTTTAATTAACTCAATTGTAATCTAAAATTCATGAAAATGATAGGGATTAACCATAGTTATCTCTAGATAATCTTTTCAAAACTCTTTAAATAAGATTTTAAAGATTTCTTCAATACAAAAACTATATAACAAAAACGGGAATCTGAAAAAATATAAAAAGTCTGTCCCTGTGTATGCAATAATAAAAACAAAAAGTATATTTCATTAGCAACAGTAAAGAATGCATTTTGCTTAAGTTTCAAAATCTCGTACGGAGTTGTACATAAACAATTCAAACATAAAATATATATATTCTTTTACTATCTCGAATTTGACTTATTTAAATTACTATACAACAGAATTTCCTTCAGAACGGGGAGAAGTTCGACTTATAACTATTCTGTCTGCTTTTACGGGGGTTGCGCATGTGGGCGCTGTTTTTTTCCTGTTCTTTTGGCTTCTGGATCAACTTCTGCTCTCTCAAATACGGGAAACAGCCGTGTAACATTCTTGTTGTCATTTCGTGTCAGCTCTCACTCTTTCTTTATGGCCAAGCTGAAATAATTTTGATAAAACATTATCATGGCTAAAACTCGCAAAGTTTTATTTTATCAATCTAACATATCTCTTCAGACAAATAATGTATATACTGCAGCTAGCAAAGAAAATAAAGAATCATTCATAGATTCACGTCCTTTATCACGTAACATCTATCTTGGAATCTCTCGGAAATCGAATAATAATCTCAATGGCGGAGTAGGGGACAAAACAAAAATAAAACAAACTTGGCATTTCAACCATATCTGGGCAGGTGGAGAATTACTTTCTCAAACATATCCCTCACTAGATATTGCAACAGCGCATCACCTCCCATAAATACACTCTGATATGGCATGCAGAAGGACCTGGCGGAGCAGGGGAACGATCCTCGCAGACTCCCCAATCATGCTTCCTAACGGTGCTTTCCGCGATTTCACCCCCTAGAGCAACCCCCCCCATTATACCCCCAGTCATTCATACTCATTCGCTATCACATTCGCTATATCACTTACAAAACAATCGTCCCCTTTCTGTAAAATTCCCTTTAATTTACAACGTTGGTTGTAAGAAGAGTAAGGGTGAAATCTCGGTTGAGCCGTGCGGTCACAGACTTCCTCACCAGTCCTAGGTCCCATTCTCACGAACAAACAAACATTCTACTCCCTTGAAGCTACGTTTGGGTGACACTGAAAAACCTTCCCTATTCTAGGACAGCACAAATTCCTCTAATTTACTCTTACTTTCGCCTGCATAGCGCGAAATAAAAAAACTCATCTCTAAACAATATCACAAAATTTCTTATTCTTCAAAAATAAAATGCCACACACGTATCGTAATGTTAATCCCTTCATCATAACAACATTAAAAAACAATCTGTCATTTATGTCTTTCTTTCGCTAAAACATTACTCCCGCGGAGAAAAAAAACAAACAAAAAAGAAAGAACCTTGAAAACAGGCGCAATCTTAACACTCTATTTCTTACGCTTTAAGAAATTTATATAAAAATGATTTTACACGTACTTTAAAATATCAAGGATCAGTACAATTACTACAGATTTATAATAACGAGGTTGGGAGATCGAATGGTCACTTCCACATTCCTTTCTCGAAAATCACACGTGTTCTAAGTAAAACCTTAAAAGCAGATTCAAGTATATTACTCACTATAATTCTTACACTTAAGAAATTAATATACTGTAATAGTGATTTCACGTGCATTAAATTTGTCAATTAAAAAATCGATACATTCGCGTTCTTAAAATTCAATCTAAGCATTAATACAAATAAATGGAACGCACTTCCAACGAAATTTCTTTACATTACTCAAATTATAGCAAAAAACGGAGTTTATTACTGCTTATAGCTATTAGTACAAATTATCCATGTTAGTAATGGGTACAGAAATTCTACTTTTATCAACTTATTAGGCGCCACACCCCTCATAGGCGGGTTGGCTGAGTCAAAGCATAACTACAAGATAAAATGGCGGCGTCCACCGACCTCAATTTCTTTTACTAATTGTCCCATTACTCACTGGATACAGATCACAAGTACTTAGCTATTTTAAGGAGGTGGTCCTGAAGAACTTCATGGCAGAAGGCAAGGAAGGAGGGGGTTTTCCTTTCTGGGCGCTGGAGGTTCCCGTCCAATTCTCTATCTCTCGAGTAAAATCGACGAATCGCCATCTTCTTTGTCGGATCCGGCAACTTATACTTCTTGTAATGGGCATTTTCACTCAATGCCCCGGTCACACTTTGGCTCAGTGCGACGGTGACTTCCATGAATACTTTCGTTGATACTTTTACTGCTGGGGAGGGGCCTTGCCAATACGGAGGCGGGGGAGAGTGGCTGGATCTCATAATATGATACTGTAAGTGAAGGGGGAGCTCTGACTTTCTCGGTGTCACTCTCTCACTGCTGGTAAGCGTCTTGAAGTTTCTTCACTTGTACTTTTCTTCCATAGATGCTATATATTTTTTTCTTCTATTTTTTTTCTTCTTTCTCTTCGGTAAAGTGTCGGCGTGGATTGATCCCACCGCTGCCACCACTGACGTAAGGCTATTTTACTTCCTACGTTATATAATTATAATTATGATAGCGTGGTTGGTGAAAGACATCTTCTTTATATATTTCTTTATTCTTATTTTAACATCTATGTACTCAGAGCTCCTATTACTACAGTTCCTGTCACGACTAATTCCTGAGTCCCACCCCCAAAAGGGGGAGGCTAACTCAGCTGTACTGTGTTAACTCTGCTGCTGGCAAGGCCCGGTCTCTAACTCTACTCACTGTGCCTGCCCTGGGTGGTTCTTGAAATACCCTAAGGGCAGGGCGTGGCTTGACATCCAGTCCTGCAAATCAACTCCAGGTTCGAAGTGGAGTCCCGCCTATTTTGGGGAGGGGCTATTCCAACGAGCCTATTGCAAAGGAGTGGGTGGTAATCGCCTATTGCCATTGGGTATCTCCCCCGGGCATGTACTTCACATTTAGGACAAGTGTTTCTGTGTGGTATGGGGAATAAAGGACTGGTTTATATCTCTCACCCTCTTGAGATATTTGATACGCCAGATGCCGAGTCCCACGGGACCAGCTATATATCTTACCATAGGCCTCATCCTATTACACACTGGAGAGAGTGTTTAATGTTTCCTTTGACACCTAGCCAAAAGTCCTACGACACCCCTACCAGGCGTTATCTGTTGCTGAATATGACTAAGAAGATGCCTGTGATGGTGATTCGGCGATTTTACAACAGATATGGATGACGTCGGCGAGAAAACCATCGAGCCCAGAAGAAAGAAAAAAAAAAACCTCCAGTGCCAGTGGCCATTCCATTCTTCAAGCAGCATCCCAAATTGGCTAATTACTTGTAATTTTTATCCAGTGAGTAATGGGACTATTATTAAAAGAAATTGAGGTCAGAGGACTCCGCCATTTTACTTTGTAGATATGCTTTGACTCAGCCACCCTGCATATAAAAGGGAGTATGGCTTCAGTAAATTAGTAGAAGTAGAATTTCTGTACCCATTACTAAACTAGATAATTTGTAATGATAGCTATAAGCAGTAATGAACTCGTTTTTGTTATAATTAGAACAATATTACGAGTAATTGCGTTTGAAGGGTATTCAATTTACTTTATTATTGCCTAAGTTAAGTATTAAACAGGCGAAGGAATTGATTTTAATTAAGAAAAAAATTAATATACGTGTAAAATTATTATTATATTAATTTCCTAAAGTGAAAGTAGAGCAATTTTACCTAGTAATGTTTGCAAAAGTGACAGTGTTTAAGAACCAAATATAAGTTGTAGAGTTTTTATATACTCCGAAATGCACGTAAGAATTATATTGAGAAACAAACTGGGATCCGTTTTTTATTATTCTTATTATGATCATGATTATTATTATTATTATAATTATTACATTAGCTGTTCTTGTTGCCATCTCTCCATGGCCCTTCTGCTAATTATTATGTTCATAATGATATCAGTAGTAACCAAATGATTTGTATTTTTATTTTGAATTCATGCTTTTATGTTACTGTAGTCACTGTTGATAAGAGTATTTCTTTAGTGGCTATTCTCAGCAGTACATGACTTTTCTTTTTGATATCTATAGTACACTAATGTTATGTATCAGTTACTCAGCTACGTCTTAAGTATCTTGGAATAGTAATCTAATGGTGTAGACACATACTTACAATTACCACCCTATTTCCAGGCAGCCCCGACCTGCAATTTTCAATTTTTTTTCACAAACCAGTCCCTTTTATCCATTGGAAAGATTGCAAGCGCCTGCAGATGCAGGGGAGGCGAAGTATACCTTTTGAGTGCTTACATATGGCCATTGTTTGTACGCAGAGTTCATATCTGTTCTCTCTTGCAATTGTAAAAGCGACATTAGGCCCTAGTTTCCGGCCCTAGAATCTACTAC
>JAXCGZ010015174.1:150000-155000 GCA_037179515.1 Halocaridina rubra
AATACCATTTCTGATTTCTATTATATATATATATATATATATATATATATATATATATATATATATATATATATATATATATATATATATATATATATATATATATATATATATATATATATATATATATATATATATATATATATATATATATATATATATATATATATATATATATATATATATATATATATATATATATATATATGCTGTATACAAAGATTTATAGACTTTTATGTGTTGCTCTTTATTTTATTTTGAATATGCCATTTGTTATAAATATTGTATTGCTATGATGATGATTTCTTTTATATATGAAATGTTAGTGTATAATTTCTATGTTTACTCATATATATGTTTTTCTTTGTTTTTATTTACAGTTTGGACCATTTGTTGGTTTGTTCATTTGTCTTGTCATGTTCTTTTGCTAATAAACCAAGAAGAAACGAGTCCCAAAATTCTGATTTTTACTGCTCTATGAACCTAGAAGATGAAATAGAAAGTAACACAAGAATATTTGTGGACATACCTATTGATTAATATACCTACTTACACAGGAGGGGTAACAAATTCAAACTCTTTTCGCCATGACTATTTCTTTTCTTTTAAGGGTCATTTTCTGACATGAATTTCGTGCTTGTGTTGCAAATTTTCGGTTTCTCACATTAAGCACTCTCTCATATGACGTGCATATTATGAGTATTACTATTAAGCACTCTCTCATATGACGTGCATATTATGAGTATTACTAATTATAAGAAAACCTTATAGGAGCTCTTCCAAAATGTACTCTACCAACAATCTGTGATCTACCACTGCATTTTGCGGAAATTTTAAAAAAGTAAAAAAATAAATAAAATGACATTATTTAGAAATCTAAAGGTAAAAAATTAACCTAGCCTAAGGTTAGGTTAGATTAGGTTAGGTTAGTGTTTGTTTAGGTAAATTAAATTGAAAAACTTGGGTAGAGCACGTTAACTACTAGCTAGATTGCTAGTTAAATAGAAAATCCTTGCTAGAACACGTGTTGGATTGAATGTTTATGATAGATCACATATTGGAAGAGCACCACCTTATATATATATATATATATATATATATATATATATATATATATATATATATATATATATATATATATATATATATATATATATATATATATATATATATATATATATATATATATATATATATATATAGCTAGCTAGCTAGTTAGATTCTTCCTTGTGTTTATGAAACTAGAGGTGTATCTTATGCTTGGGTACCAAATATCCATCTGATATGATTTCATGTCTTGTTTTAATTGCTTGTGTAGTGTATGTCTTGTTATTCATAAGAAAAATGAAGCACATAAAGCCTGTAATCACGGTATCTGTCTTATTCATAAAGAAACTTTGATATAGGAAGGCAGCTGAGGCCCAATTAAAATGTAACGAGTGTTTCTGTTACTACTTTACTATTAACATTAAATTGTAAACATTTTATTACAGCATGATTATTGTTATTATAATTTTATATGTATCTGTTAACTCAAGGTAATCTTCATTTTTTGTTCACTTTTTTGCTTAATCATATGTCTACCTCTAAGTGTACTCTTAGCTTGTAAAAGAATAACCATCGTATAAAAATGGAAATGTGTGTTTGTTTGATTTTTCAGAATATGTGCATTGTCGATTTTGGAAAGAAATGAGGGAGGGAGTGGTCACGGCTATATCGTCACTTTCCGTTTCTTCTCCCTTAATGTTTGACGACGTTTCCTCTCCCCCAATCACTTCATATTCCATCTTCATTCATACCCCTTTCTCCCTTCTATAGGACTGGGTTCATGGAGGGCAGCACTAGTATCACCCATTCCCTCAGTCCACCATCCTCTACCACCGCAAGACCAGAGACGCTCTCTTCGGCGATGGTAGGGAGTCGGTGACGCATATTAAGAAGATTTTAAAATTAGGGGGGGGGGGTACGCTGGCCGATGTTTACACAGGACGGATTAGCTTGGTCGCCATGGTAACCTCCGCCGCTGCCGCCCATTGTTTACACGACGCCAGCCCGCACTTCCTATGCGCGCGGAAGGCGGCAAGTCGGGCGGGAGTTACGTACTATGTGTGGGTGGGGGTCACAATGAAGATGGGAGTTGGGGTCAGGAATAGAAAGAGGGGAGTATCTGGGGTCATAAAAAAAGGGAGGGGAGGATGAATGGGGCCCATTCTGCGTTGTATGAATATACTGGGGACGTTTTTAACCATTATTCCATAGAGACTGTGAATGAATTGAATTATAGCAATAATCAATATTTGTTAAAAATGATTAGTAAATATATATGACACAGTGGTGATATGTCTGTCAGAAGGAGTGCTAGCGTACACTCGTCCCCATGGTCCAGTTACTGGCATATTATTATAATGTAGGTTATGAAATACAATTTTGAGTCTCAAAATTTATCATTGTGAAAGATTTACAAGGGATGGTCTTTATCTCGGGACAGAAATTGGAATGATCGATTCCAATTTCTGAAAATTGTTCCTCAGCTGTGATAGAAATTATTCACTTAAAAAAATTACCTCTCTCAGTTACTTATTTCAGTTCATCAAAGATGCTCTACCCATGATTGCATCCTATATTCTAACTATTATGAACACTTCCATTGTTACTAATAAGTTTCCTGACTCTTGGAAAATAGCACATGTAATACCTCAGCATAAAAAGGGGGACAGCGAAGATGTGACAAACTATCGTCCCATTTCCCTGCTACCCATTTTCTCTAGAATATTAGAAAAAATTGTTGCATGCCAACTTATGTCATATTTAGAATCAAATAGACTATTAAGTATTAACCAACATGGTATCAGACCGAAACTTTCGACGGAAACTGCACTGCTTAAAGTTACGAATAGTATATATAATAATATAGATATGAACAAAATATCTCTGCTTGTATTATTAGACTTATCAAAAGCCTTCGACAGTGTAAACCTTGAAATTCTTTTAAGTAAATGTATTAACTTAAATATTGATCCAAGCTGGTTTAGCGAGTATCTATCTAATCGTAAACAGTCCATACGTCTTAACAACATTATCTCTGTGCCAAAAAATGTATCATTTGGTGTTCCACAGGGATCAGTACTTGGTCCTATCCTCTTCTCCATTTACGTAAATGATCTATCTTCTTTAATTTCTGACTGTCTAGTCGTACAATATGCAGATGACACTCAACTACTCCTTAGTGGTGATATTAATAATCTCCCAGAGCTAACTTTAAGCGCAGAAAACACTCTGTCAAAAATTAAAACCTATTTCCAAGAAATTGGGCTGTTAATTAACGAAAGTAAAACACAGTGCATATTTATTGGTTCAAGGTTCCACATAGCACAACTTCCAGAAAACACAACAATTAATTTTTGCGACAATATTATCACACCTAGCAAAACAGTCAGAAACCTAGGAATTCACTTTGATAACCACATGTTGTTTGATTCCCACATAGATAAAGTATGCAAAAAGGTTACAGGAACATTAATGTACTTATCACGTATAAAAGACAATTTTGAGACTACCACTCGAATAACTGTTGTTGAATCTCTAGCCCTAAGTCACATTAATTACTGCACAACTGTTTGGGGAGCTACCACTAAGACTCAGATAAACAGAATACAGAAGCTTATTAATTTTGCAGCTCGAGTTGCCCTGGGAGGAATAAGAAAATATGGCCACATCACACCAGCTCTCAATAAACTTGGGTGGCTGCGGGCAGAAAATAAGGTCGCTTATGCTATTTATGTTTTTGTATTCAAAATTTTGGACCATCATTATCCTAGCTGGCTATTTGATTTAAAAACAGTCAGGGATATAAGGGGAACCAACACAAGACAGAGCAGTGAGCTCTTTATTCACAGAACAAACACAGAAGCAGGTTCAAAGATGATCACTATCAAAGGGCCAACACTCTGGAATAATATTCCAGAGCATCTTAAAAATGCATCCTCCTTCACAGCTTTCAAAGGCAAACTATATAGTTTTCTTTTGGACAAATAGTTGCTGCTCATTAAGAACTAATTATTCTCATTGTAAGGAAACAAATATGGAAATGATGCCGATAATAACGATCCTGTATCTAGTGGCATACTTACTACTTTATTATTAACATTATTGTTAACATTTTCATTACAGCATTATTATTTTCTATGAAAGCTACATTTAATTTAACTATATGTCTAACCCTCTTATTTATTAGTTTAATTACATGTCTACTTATAAGTTACTATTAATGTTGAATAACCATTGTACAAAATGGAAATAAATGTTTGTTTGTTTGTTTGTAATGATAAGCAGAAGCTTCCATCGTAATCATGTAAATTTACAACATTTACTCGTTGATGTAAAATGATCTACGCCGGATAAGTGAATATTCCATTACTATAATTTTCTTATTGTAATTCCACTGTAATCAGCAACTATAGATAATAATAATAATAATAATAATAATAATAATAATAATAATAATAATAATAATAATAATAATAATAATAATAATAATAATAATAATAATAATAATAATAATAATAGCATTCAGAATGATGAATGTGTTGCTAAATATCAAGAGTGTAGTTTATTGTACACCATAATTTGGATTTTTTTTTTCTTCTCAGGTAAGGTAATGTGTTCCCGTATTTAAGCCCTTGCCGGTTTTCAGTGAGCAGGATATATATTAGGTAAACTTAACCAACCGCCCGTTGCGATATTACAGCTGAAGGTTTTTTGAACTTAAATAGGTCTGTCCAGGACAGTTTGATGTTAAGTCTTCCTTCAGTTACGGTTCTTTTTCTATGCCTACAGCTAAGCTGAATATTCTTGGATATTCATTACACATCTTTTATTATCCCTTCACATCTGACAAGTCATTACACTCTCCATCTATGTTTCTCTTTACTTTATATATTCTTCGTGCCCAGGCCCGATAAAGGCTGTTTTATTTTATTATTGTTTGGCCCGTCCTGGTG
>JAXCGZ010015174.1:160000-161109 GCA_037179515.1 Halocaridina rubra
ATAATAATAATAATAATAATAATAATAATAATAATAATAATAATAATGATAATAATAATAATGTTTGTTTGTTTGTTCCGGTTTTACGTCACGACTCCCTTTTCTACCAAGGGCTAGGACGGTTGCCTTCTTGCGAAGGACTTCTTTTTGGCAGGTGAATCGTTACTCTGAGTGCATTCCCTTGCTAACCTCAGACCGTGACGGGGCGTGAACCCTCGACCTGACGCCTCAAAGTCGTGAACGCTACCGCTTGAGCCACGGTGACTACTGCTACTACTACTACTACTACTACTACTACTACTACTACTACTACTACTACTAATAATAATAATAATAATAATAATAATAATAATAATAATAATAATAATAATAATAATAATAATAATAATAAAAATAGGCGTCCATTACAAGTTTTTGCAAAGGTAATGGTGCATTGCAATTTTTTTTTATTTACATTGTCTCTCTCTCTCTCTCTCTCTCTCTCTCTCTCTCTCTCTCTCTCTCTCTCTCTCTCTCTCTCTCTCTCTCTCTCTCTCTCTCTCTCTCTCTCTCTCTCTCTCTCTCTCTGTCACACGCATGCACACACCCAGAGACACACACACACGCACACATTTCGCAATATTTTCTGTAAGTGATTTATGAGGCAAAATCATTTACTTTGCGAGAAGCATTTTCGAAGTGTTCAGCGTGACTCCCTCTCCTTCCCTCCTTCACAGCAAGCAGTTAGCGGATGTCGTTTATACATGTACTTGATGTTGTGCTATTTTGCTGTAGGTAATGCGAATTTGATGACACTTCGTTGCTCACTTTATGATGTTTTAACGTCTCATGATTTCCTGTGTCATTACTGGATGCACATTTACACAGTATTCAAGCATCTTACGCTTGTCGTAGGCATTGAGGGAAGCATAATAACAATATGGTTATTTAATAATAATAATAATAATAATAATAATAATAATAATAATAATAATAATAATAATAATAATAATAATAATAATAATAATAATAATAGTTGTAGTTGTAGTAATAGTTGTTGTTTTTGTTGTTGTTGTTGTTGATGATGTATATGTTCATTTTGGGATTGATGATCATATTGTTATTGTTTC
>JAXCGZ010015175.1:15000-27500 GCA_037179515.1 Halocaridina rubra
CATTCAGTTCACAGTAGATGGAGCTCGACGAGGTGGGTAGTCTACGGCCAATCCATGAATCAGCCGGCACAGGCGGCTCCATGGTGGGGGAAAACACAGCACATGCCGCCCTCCCATCTGCTTGCACAGAACCATCAACATAGACGTGGTGCGCTGCAGGGACAGACGTGGATACATCAGCGATAGTTTCCAGAGCTAACTGTCTCTGCAAGGGGGGATAGACATCCTTCGAGGTCGGTGTATATGTGACAGTGGGGAAGGGGACACGCAAGGGTGGTAAATCTGGGACAGCCGCCTGCACTGGCAGGTCGATGTCAAGGCCACGGAGAATGTCACTCACCACCCTGATAAGGTTATGACCTCCTGCTCGAAGTGGGAGCCTGGGTGCGTCTGGATCCAGGGACGTCCTCATGACAGCAGAGAAGTACGGAGCAAGAAAGGGGTAGTGAAGACACTTAACAGTAAAATAGGACACATTGGAATAAATCCTCTCCACAAGAGGGGGCAAGTTGAGCTCCAACTGCATACTCACAATACGGGTAGAGAGAGAACATCCCAAGATAAATCTCATGACTCGATTCTGGAACTTTTCAAGTGGCTCGAGAGCTGGTCTAGGAAGTTGACACAAGGCAGGAGACAGATAGTCAACCACTGACCGAAGTAGTAGGATATAGAGGGTCCTCGCCACTGGGATGGAGACTCCTGCAGCATTGTTGGCAAGCCACTTGACAGGTGCAAAGCGGGGCTCCAGACGGTCAAGAAGGCTCTTCACAAAGGGATGAATTCGTTGACGTGCAGGTATAGCTGGGGTGATCCGGACTGGTGCACCTAAATACGTGTACTGTGTGCAGTGAGGGATGACATTACCACCCATGGCGAATGCGGGCAGTGCTCTGCAGTTGCGTGAAGTAAAAATCCTGCTTTTTTCTGGGGAGATAATAAGGCCACAGGAGGTAGCAGACACGTAAAAATCATGGAGCATGTGCTGAAGGTCGTGAGTTGAGGTCGTGTGGATGCATATGTCGTCCGCATAGCAGGTAACTGTAGTACCGGGGATGACAGGAAGGAGGGACAGTAGACGATGCATAAGGATATTGAATAGAAAAAGACTTAGCACACCCCCCTGAGGAGTACCCAGTTCAAACCGTTCATAGAAGCTATACGACCCTTTAAAAAGGACACTTGATGTTCTGTTGCAGAGATATCCCCGTATCCATTTCAGTATGTTCCCCCGAACTCCAAAGTCCACCAGCTGGTCAAGAATAATTTCCTTGTTGGCTATATCGAAGGCAGATTTGAGGTCCAGGAAGGCGACCACACTGGTGGGAGAAAAACGGGTGTAGAGTTCAGCGAGGCAGTGATGTGTGCTCCGTTGTGGGAGGAAACCATAAAGACTGGGGGAGAGTTTATCCTGTAGACGGTGCATGAGCCGGGCAAGAAGGATGCGTTCAAACACTTTGCTGAAGCAGGAGGTGAGGGAGATAGGCCTAAATTTGTCGGTTCCAGGTTTTGGTAGAGAGAGAGAGAGAGAGAGAGAAGAGATGTAGCCAGTGCATCAGGATCCTCAAATCACCTTATGTTTTTTAACAAGTGAAAGTTATAAATTGCCTATCAGGGTAATCGATATTAAATTTAATTAACAATATGCAAACTACTACCAGTATATGTAATGGAATATTATTTACGAATATAAATGTACAGAATGTTGAAGTTTCAGTTTTATAATTAGGATGATGAAAGGTATTATTTATATATATATATATATATATATATATATATATATATATATATATATATATATATATATATATATATACATATATATATATATATATATATATATATATATATATATATATATATATATATATATATATATATATATATATATATATATATATATATATATATATATATATATATACATATATATATATATATATATATATATATATATATATATATATATATATATATATATATATATATATATATATATATATATATGTATATATATATATATATATATATATATATATATATATATATATATATATATATATATATGTATATATATATATATATATGTATATATATATATATATATATATATATATATATATATATATATATATATATATATATATATATATATATATATATATATATATATATATATATATATATATATATATATATATATATATATATATATATATATATATATATATATATATATATATATATATATATATATATATATATATATATATATATATATATATATATATATATATATATATATATATATATATATATATATATCGGTTGATATCTGGTAGGAAGAAAATTACTGCCCGGCTGCCTTATTCAGTAAATGCCCCCTATCCAACCCGGCTGCCACCAGACAGGATGATGAACGTTGAACGCTGAACATATAAAGATAAAAATGCATTCTCAGCCCTCAAAGACTGATTTAGAGGAAAATCAGAGAGAGGTTACTTTTATACATATATATAATATATTCAGACCATGTTGTATAGACTATAGCCTTAGAAACTTATTTCGGTTAAGGTTTGCTACCACGCCTTCGGTTACAATGCAACGAGGATTTGTGATACAACTGCCCAAACAACATTTGTGATCACTGGACTGGAACCTTGTGTTGCCTATGAGATCGAAGTGACATCTGTTGCTCCATCAGGAAGCCCAAGCACTGAGACTTTGAAGTTCTTGCTAAACACAGATGAAATTTGTGAGTATTACATCTGATTTCGTGAATAAGACATTATTAAAATAAAGCTGGACATTGCTACATGCAAAAAGCACTTTCTTACAGAAGACATTCGTTTAAAAGCTTACTCATCAGTAACGTAAATTCATGCATTTATTAGCTCTAGATCGGTAAATCACATAGAATACATTCTATTCATCGCTGTTCCTGATTCACACAAAATTTTATTTTTTAGTACCAGGAGCTCCAAAAAATCTTCAGGCTTTTTTGACAGCTGATACGGAAGTAACTCTCACGTGGGATGAAGCCGACCATGCCACTTGCATTGCCCAGTGGGTATTATTATCTTTTTCTGTTGGCATTGAAATTGCAATGTAGCTATCTATATGTATATCAAATCTACTTATATTCGTAACATTATCATCTGATGCGTCATATATTCTTTGTCATATACCATCTTGAGTAATACTTTCTATAATTATTAGATACGCTGTGTTGTACCAGGAAATCGAGACCACCGGTGTTCTTCTTTTCGTCAGTTCTGGAGATCAAATTAATGTCTTCTCTGATCACATGGTCGTCATAAGACCTTTAGAGCCTTGTTCTAACTACAACTTCAAAGTAGCTGCTGTATCAAAGTCGGACAATCTTGGCCCATGGGCTGAGAGGCAACAAGCAACACCTGAGGGTGGTAAGATATGCTAACATTGCATTATTTTACACTGTGCTGAATGTTATATAGTAACGTCTTTATTAATGCATTTATTTATTTATTTATTTATTTAATTATTGTTATTATTATTATTATTATTATTATTATTATTATTATTATTATTATTATTATTATTATTATTATTATTATTATTATTATTATTATTATTATTATTATTATCATTATCATTCATTATCTATCTATCTATTATTATTATTATTATTATTATTATTGTTATTATTATTATTATTATTATTATTATTATTATTATTATTATTATTATTATTATTATTATTATTATTATTATTATTATTATTATTATTATTATTATCAAATACTTTCTTATTTAGTTGAAGGTGTTCAGCAACTTTGCGTAAATTTACCAGTTTGTTCCATGATAATAGTTTCTTCTGGTTTATGGTTGCAGTAAGAAAAATGCAGCTACTCTCAGATATATTGAGAGATAAATGAATGGACCCGCAGATGAACAAATGGCGTCACTTGATATTTCTCCCATCCCATTTTTTTTTTAAATAACTAGATATGCCAATGAAAAATAATTTCCATTCGCATCTCTCAAGGTGCCCTTACTGAAGGCAAACGAATAAATAACTGATAATCTCAGAAGATCATGTTGGTTCCATATGCAAATAAGATGTGAAAGAAGCTGTAGATTTTGTAAAATGCATCCTGTGATGCCTGACTACAAACCAAAGCACGCTGAGACAAGAAATGTAATCATTTATCAAATCTTTCGGCTTCTCCAGTCAGGGGACACCACAGCGGTTCAATCATCATATCGCCCTATTGCCTACGTCACATATGGCCTATCTTTATGATCTTCCAGGGTAACATAGTATATTTTTCATTTTTGATCTGGCCAGAATTCACTTCAAAGATATCAAAGTTACTTATTCAAAAATGTCAGATTTACTTACATAATATTTTTAGCTACAACAGTTGTATATCGGTAATATTTGACTGAAATAATATTAAATAAAACAGAAATAAATCTGGCCAGTGAGACCAGTCTATTTCTTTTTCTTTTATTTCCTTATTTAAATATTATAGGTATGAGGCAGCTGTAGCTAGATATATGTAAGTAACTCTGACATTTTTGAAGTGCATGTTTGGCCCGAATTAAGATGAAAAATATCTTATGTTGCCCCGGAAGCTCTCAGAGGTTGCTCATACGTGTCCTACGTCCTCTTGTGTCACACCTCACTCCCTCATGTCTTCCCTCACCGTATCCATAAACCTCATTTTTGGCTTATCTTTTCCCCTGCAGCCAAACTCTTCCATCCTCAGCATCCCTCATCCAACATAACTCCATCCCTTTTAAGTACCTGCCCAAATCATGTAAGTTTGCCTCCGTCACCGTGTCCCCAAACCGTATACGGTGTTAAGTTGTGCTCCTCCTTGAGTCTAATTAACACAGAATCATATCAAACGTTAATACTAAATACCTTTAATATTGATGTCTGCAATCAGTTACTTAAGGAATTTAATAACAGAGTTCAATGCTTGCACCACTTATTTCGATATCTTTCCACACAGACCCTGGTCCTGTAAATATTATTGACATCGCTACCATTACTACCGATTCCATGTTAGTGACCTGGGATCCACCAAAGAAGTGTGTTGACCATTTCTATGTATGCTACTATGATGAATATGTAAGTTATTGTATATGAACGTTATTACGCTACTTAGTACTCATTATATCGATATATGTTTCTGAACTTTTCACAATGCTGAAAATCTATTTATTTTACTTATTGCAAAAATCTCACTTATTTGTTTGGTAAATTAATTTATTCTCTGCAAATTACAGGAAGCTTCTGAGGTTTGTCAGAACGTCAGCGACACTGAGGTGCTTTTATTTGATCTCAAGGCATGCACTGAATACTTTGTCTCTGTCACTGTTGTCACTCCTTCAGGTATCGAGAGTAATAGGACTTGGAAAAATGCTGAAACTCTTGAGCTTGGTAAGTACTGCTAAATATCAAAGGTTAAAGATTTCTAATGACAGACTAAGCCAAGGGACAGTGATAGCACAATGTAATGTAGCTGGGACCCAAGCCCCCTCGCCAAGCATCTCCAGCCAATGGCTGCATACTCGGGTGGAGTTATAGGAAATCACCGACCTAATTTCCCAGTTTCATTAGTAACGACACGGGACAGTGTAAGCTAATCCTACTCGGGGACAAAATGGAAAAGGGATGATTTAACCAGTAATCGCATTTACAACATCCTTGCGTTACGGGCTAAGGACATATTTACTGAGGAATACGTAATATGTATATATTCTTTACCATTAAACAATCACTAAGCTATTTTATCAATATGTTGTAAGCTTCAAGCAACATTAAGGTACACAGATTTAACTTACCTCGGATATGACTTCTTGTGCTTTGTTAGGAATTTCAATAGCATGGAAGGAGACGAGAGATGGTAAGCCATGGTAGAAACGCTTGAAAGGACGGAAGGGGTAGTATCATTGGTGGATGGAAAGGACGGCTGGGGTGGTGATCTGGTAATGTGATGGCAGCAGAATATTACTTTAAAATAATAGTTTACTCGATTTATGATGGCAAGTTTTTTTTTCTAATGCTATCTTTTATTTATTTCTTCCATATCGGATCCCACCAATTACACTCATGGAAATTGAATTGAGCTCCTTCTTGATTAAAACCACGCAGCCATTCATATCCTTAATAAACACTGATTTGTTGAACTTGGGAGTATATGTTTTGTTCCAGTTTGTGCTGTTCTGTCTAACGAATAATACGTGCTTAGATCTGCCTCTTGCTTAAAGCCGAGTTCTATTCCTCTTGTATCCATCGGGAAAAGTTGATTGTTTCATTAAAAAAATCTTCACTGTATTTTCGCCATCAAAGGTAATCCAAGACATCACTACCACCCACTTGTGATTCATCTTAGTGACTAGTGATGCCGGTCTAGATATGAATCGTACAACAAGTTTTAAAAGTAACTTAAAATTAAATCTAAGTTGGTTTAAAGAAATTTCACTTAGTATCTTCATGAAAAACATAAATTACCTTATATTATGATATACTGTACTTATAAGGGCCTCTTGTCTTATTATTCTTTTGAAGTCAAGCCAGCCATTCGATTCAACGGATAGTGCAAACCGCCATTATTTGGAGAATATATAGTATATTTATGTAATAACAGTCTAACTGGAAAGCATGCTATTAAAAATTTTTTTTCCACTAACTAACCATAAATAATGAGTGTAATTTTTCTCAAATTGGGGAATAACTGTTATGTATCTGTCTGTTTGTGTGTATTAATATGGTAAAATGAACAATGACGTTCAACAAAGTGCCTTCATTCCCTGCTATAGCAGTTAGCTAGGAGATGCCATTTTTCCCTGGCATTCCTTGAGTGGTACAATCAGTGGCATTTATGCATACATATGAATTATCATATGTTCTGTAGGCTCGAATCCTAATCGGAGCAAATATTCATTTCATGTGTTCATATATGATAACGTGTTTATTTAACCATGTTAATATTAATCTTTTCCAAGCACCTGGAGAGCCGGAGAACCTTCAGATCATTGACGTTACTTCTAGCTCCATTGATGTGCAGTATGATCCACCTCAGACCAACCCTCAATGTGCTGTAAGGTATGATTACGAAATAACTGACTTAGAAATGGGAGAGAGAAGCCTTGAAAGTCGATTAGATAATATCTTCAGTGACCTCAAATCTTGCACTAACTACGAAGCCAAGGTACGGGCCGTGTCCGGTGGTGGTCTCACCAGTGCCTGGGTATCAGAACAAACAACTACTCTCGAGGACATGCCGAGTGCCCCAAGAAATTTACAGGCACCTTTTGTCACAAATACTGACGTAGATTTACTATGGTATGAACCTGAGATTAATGGAAGGTGCGCTCACTCTTATAACCTGACTTGGAATACGGGCTCCACTGTTATTGCTCCTTCTCCTGGCGAAAATTTGAATTTCCAAGTAGAAACTACAGTATCGAGCCTGTCACCTTGCACATCTTACAACTTCGCTGTAACTGCGATCTCTCCTAATGGCATATCTGCAGATAGCAATGCTTCTATAAATATCACCACTACTTGCTAGTTCTTCCTTTGCTTTTTTGTTTGCTAAGGTGGCCACGAGTAATGGAAATAAATGGGAATAAGAACGAGCTAATGGTAAAGGTTAAGGGACTGAATATAACAAAACAGTTTCACTACATTATTGTACTTGTTAGTAAATTTGTTTACATAAAGGTGTGCTTCGACTATGACCGCGATATGTCTCAAATGGACTGTCTCTGGTTGATTACTTAGACAGAGGGTCAAGTACACAGGTCAAATATACAGCCTATAATGCGGCATTGTTAGACCAATTAAACGTTTCGGCATTTGTACTTTGTAATAATAATAATAATAATAATAATAATAATAATAATAATAATAATAATAATAATAATAATATAATAATAATAATAATAATAATAATAATAATAATAATAATAATAATAATAATAATAATAATAATAATAATAATAATAATAATAATAATAATAATAATAATAATGACGATGATCTAAATGATGATGATTATTAGATACATGTTACTTTTGCTTGGGTATTTTGATAATTTGTTTTACCTTGTTTGGGAGATAACACAATTGGACTGAGACTTTTTCCTTACTTGTTTTCTCTTCCTTCACTTTGAATGATGTTTAGTAATTGTTTTTTCTTAGCAGCTTATAAGAATGTCTATATACAGCACATAATATAGCTTTAGGTATGCTAGAATTATGATACATTTTATAATGGCAATGTACGCCTATGTTAATAAACGACTAGTGTTAAGGGTAAAGAGATCTATCATTTTCCCTTTTACTTAATCAATATAGAGTAATTGAACAGGGTAGTCCAGACGATGCTTCAAATTGAAGAAAAACAACAACAACTCAATATGCCTTATTAATGCTTAGTCAGAACTACAACTAGAACGACAGCCTCCTGGCTAGTACAGTGGTAACGCACTGGCCTCGCATTCGCAAGAGAGTTTAAGCTGTTTACTGGGGAGGTTACTGCTGTGGCTGGTCACCACAGTGGGGGTTGGGTCCTGAGCCGGCTGGCGACCGCCCTGTGGGTCCTCCAATGACCTTTTCCACCCATCCGTGGGTGGAGAATCTAAAAAAAAAAAAAAAAAAAGCTAGAACGACGAGATATCTATGAAACAAAATTCAAAAGTCACTTGAAAACTAGGGCTATCCCTGTTGCAATATATAGCGTGCTGTGCGATACTGAGATCAAAGTATGAAATATATTAAAAATAGTGACTATAAAAAGCCATTCCAAAATATTCTCTCTCAAATTTAATGGATAGTACAGAAAATTAATTATTAGGGGCGCTGATGATGATGATGCCTAAGCCAATACATCACATTCGGACAGGGACCCCTATGATGGCAATGTAAACAGTGAATACGGATGTGATCACAGAGTTATTTGCCTCAGGCAAGTCAGCTATCGAACTGAATGGATTCTAAATGCGAGTGATGTGTTGTAACTCATCGCTACATAGGCATCTGAAGTTAGTGCAAAATGTTAATTGTGCACACAGACATAAGCTATTTTCAAGACTGGAGACCTCAACCACCTTTGCTGACTCATCTTCACAAAGTATCCCTGGGATTTCAGTTTGTGCTTTGTAACTGCAGTCTAGCAGCCTGTGGTCTCGGTAGTACAGTGGTAGAGTGCGCAAGTTGGAAATGAGTAAAGTGGATTCGATCCCACGGCAACGTATTAGGAAGGGCATCCAATCATAATCAGCCTTATAACTCCACCATGTCTGTAGCCACCTGTTCGAATGGGAACTAATTGTAACACATGAAACGGTGTATTGTATGATGAAATAGGTGTAGTAAGATTGATTTTGAGTGGAAGGTGGTCGGTTTTCTTTGCTAAGTTTATAACATCTTTCAACATACAAAACCATAATCCTATTTAAAGAGAGACTCTGACTCAAAGCAAAAACCTTGGGCCGATTTCTTAAAGTAAACTTAGACCATATTGTTAGTTAGGTAGACACACACAAATGGATATTATAAACGCATCTGACCCGGTTCTATGTATGACTAGGATCCCACGTGGGATCCTAGCCATACACAGAACCGAGTTAGATGCGTTTATGAAATCCATTTGTGTGTGTCTAGCTAACTAACAGTACGGTCTCTTAGGTTTACACTGTTTTAGAAATCGGGTCTTTGACTCTTTGTGGGAGAAATGTGCAAAGAATGGGATTCCCAATCCCCTCGCTGCACTCCATTTAGTAAAGTTTTACGACACGCAGGGGAATACATAGAAGAACATATTACTCTCCCCACCTGGAGGAAAACTTAAAACAGAGGAGGAGCCTTTCTCAGTAGCGCTTCCTCGCTCCGGTCAGTGAATGAAGGAGAGCTTCAAAATATCATAGAAAAGAATGACGCACTTGAAAAGGAAATAACTCGAGTAAATTGTTATTTTAAAATAATTTTAAGATTGAAATATATGTAACATTTAATTATCTTTGAAACCCATATTCAGTGCTATAGATTAGATAATAGCAGCGGCATATTTCACAAGTTTATCAATAATATTATGTAACTTGAAGAAACAAGTCTCACCATAACTTCAAAAAACATCTATTATCCTTTCTTTAATATTAATATTTTTATTAATCTGTTCTCTTTGACCGTGACTCTTAAAGTCTCAGGGGAAAATAGATAAGTTATCTTATGGTTCACAGGATATAGGCAAATGTTGATGGAGACTACAAATGAAGTAACCTTACCCGTATTTTCATACATTGCAAATGTGAAACTACTGTCTCTGGGAGGTGGGGGGGGGGACGAAGGTGAACAGGTAACATAAAAACGTATATGTTTTTTCCAAAAAATACTTTTTTCCTCTTTAAATGAAAGTAATCTGAAGGACACAATTGCCCTTTTTGAGCTCAGAGAATGTCAAAACTACTGCTCTATCACTGACCTTGAAAAAGTAGACTCATCACAAACATTTGCAATGTTGACCGTTTCGTATTATTAATGATGATAATAAGAAATACAATCAGAGAGATTATAAGTTCAAGTCAGTGTTAAATATATTACGTTTTCATATAAAAGATCTGTAATACCACTTGATAGGGGTGGCCGAGTCAATGCTGACATTTATTCTTCAGAAAACTACTTCACCCCCTTTTCTCATGTCTTAGTTCATATAGTAAAAGGTCACCAATAAAAATGTAATAGAAAAAAAATCGTTTTAATCAGTTTAGCACGATCATCCTTTTTCAATACATTTTCGGAGAGCATTTTTATTTTACTGATACAGTCATGATCAGTTTATGATTTTTTGAATTAATAACTAAATATGTCATGAATAAAACTTACTCTTTTCATTAAGAAAGTCTCTCTCTCTCTCTCTCTCTCTCTCTCTCTCTCTCTCTCTCTCTCTCTCTCTCTCTCTCTCTCTCTCTCTCTCTCTCTCTCTCTCTCTCTCTCTCTCTATATATATATATATATATATATATATATATATATATATATATATATATATATATATATATATATATATATATATGGGATATTATTTTTTGCGTTTCAGGGGCAGACACAAACAGCCGTGAAGCTGGGAAAATAAGGCTGGATGTTATACCTAGCACCCCGCCGTAGGCTCATGAGCGAGTCCTTCACCTACCGCGGTCCCCTTTAGGTACATTATATATACAAATATCAAATTGGTCAATCGTAGAGGCATGACATGTAATAGGCCTTGCGTTATGCGAGTAACCTTTAGAGGCCTTAGCATTCAACAGAAACTTCAAATCCCTTTGTCCTTCAGCTGCTGTTTCTTTAAGAGATTCGTACAGAGTTACAGAATGTGAAAAATACATATGGTATCGCTATATCTTGGCAGGGTATATAAACGCTCGTACCACAGCGAATTGGTTACAGAACAATGGCTCGTACAGAAATGGTGGCTGCGGTGGCAGCGCTAGTCTTATTTGTTGCCATTGGCAGGACATCAGGATTTTTGGCCACACAGTTGAATTACACGGATCCTGATGTTGCATCTATCTTTTGCCCGGAACAGGTGAGAAAACACGGAAGCTTCTTTCTCTTCTGAGTTGAAGTTTCATGTCAGTTTCAGATGCATATGTTTGCTTATGATTATCGCACTGCAGTTCGGGTAGTAGATATAATTTAATTATTTTACCACGTCGTAACATAATAGTGTTATCTAAGAAGTATCGAGCAAACTCTGTTCTATAATATAGAATTTCCCCAAAATTAAAAGTTTCTTAAAATGCCTGATAAAGACGCTGGTAAAGAGTTACACTGTCGTTTAAACCCACCGATATAGTTTCATTGACAGGTCTATGAGGCTTAGCACTGAGAATCGTTTATAGAAATTTTAGAATCTAGCCTCAGATTTCAGTGAGTTATTTCCTTTGCTCTGTAATTCTCCACAGTGTATTTTCTTTTTAGGGTCTTTTATACCGCATATCAGTTAACCCACAAGTCGTTACGCCCAAATGTAGAGTTTATTCGCCTACATGAAAGAGTTTGTTTGCTAACACTAGAGTTCACCCACAAGTATTATTCAATACACACAAGTAATAATTGTACTGATTCCTAGTAATTACATAAGAGGTGCAACGCGCAGACCGCTGTTATCTGGGCCAGTTCCCCGTATTGCCAGGAAGTGCGTGAATCTCATGGCTTTCCTCAAGCACGGAACCTACATATGAGTTTCAAACTTTCTAATTCTAATTTTGGAACAGTTTCAGTGATAAACATTCTGTCAACAGGAACAGAGTTGTTATTGCCTTATCAAAACGATCTTGCTTTCCTTAAGATTGTCTTTTAGTTTAAAAATTGTCTTAAAAAACAAAAATATTGTTTGATCATCGTTTTCAATTAAAGACATTAAAATGCTATAGATGACAAGGCTCCCTAGTTACATAAAATTAAAGGAAGCAATATACACTATATTAAGCATCTCA
>JAXCGZ010015175.1:35000-67500 GCA_037179515.1 Halocaridina rubra
TATGCCCTCCCTTATCCTTTCTGCATGCAAAGTTCATAAGGTTCTCTCGCTAAAGACGAACAAAGTATATGGTCCCAATGGTATCCCTGCAAGGTTCCTAAAGGAGGTTTCAGATGAACTGGCTCCCGTGCATTACAACCATTTTCGCCTCATTCTGTCAACCAGTATCTATCCTGCATCTTGGAAGCATCCTCTAATGCAGCCTGTTAATAAGAAGGGTGACCGCTATATTCCTTCAAACAACCAACCTGTTGCCCTAACCTCCTCTATTGTTAAAATTTTCAAAACTACGCTCAATGATCACTTTTTGAAACATCTTGAATCTAACTCACTTATCTCTGATCACCAGTATGGCTTTTGCAAGGCAAAATCAACATGTGACCTCCTGTCCTATCTTACTCATTAATGGCCATCTTCTCTGAGGAACTATGAGGAATCCTTGGTCATTGCCCTTGATATCTCTAAGGCTATATCAGAGTCTGGCACAAGGCTCTGTTGGCCAAACTCCCTGCCTATGGCTTTACCCCCTCTCTCTGTTCTCTGATTTCCAATTTTCTTTCTGACCATTTTATATCTGTAGTTGTTGACTGTGCAACATCTACCACATTCCCTGTTACCAGTGGTGTTCCACAGGATTCTGTTCTTTCACATACTCTGTTCCTTCTCTCCATCAGTGATCTTCTGCAGTCCCCATCTTCCTCCCTTTTTCATTTTTCCTTTGCATTTTATTCACAGCCTTCATCTGCTACTCGTAATCAGACTCATATCACCCTTTCTTCTATTCACATCTCTGAAGTGCAAAGGGTATCTGAGTGGGGGACTTAAAATGTAGTTAAATTTAATGCCTCCAAAACACAGTTTCTGGCTATCTCTTTATCTTCTTCTTCTCCTGATAACCCTATTGTCTACGAAGTAAACGAAATTTACCCTGAATTCCATCAACATATTAAGAATCCATATAGCCTCTAACTTGTTTTGGAGGAATCACATAATCTAAAAACTTGGGGGTTCTGTTTAATTTTCGTCATTGCTTTAACTCTTTACAATTGCTTAAAATCTATTAAGGTCTTATCCGTTTCTGCTTAAAATACTGCTCACACATCTGTGGTGCTTCTCCTTATACTTACCTTCTTAATAAGGTTGAATGTAAAGCAGTCAGACTCATTATTGATCCTTCTCTTACTTCTAACCGGATTCTCTTTCTCTTTGCCGTAAGTTATCATTCCTGTCCCTTTTCTATCGCTACTACTTCCATTGCTGCTCTGATGAGTTGGCGAGTTGTATCCCTCCCCCACTGCCGAGGCCGCATAACACTCGCCTAGTGGCCTCGTCTCACAGGTACTGTGTGGATATTTGTAGCTCGCGGATTGGTCGGTGCAGCGACTGCGTTTTCCCATCTACCTCCAGACTCTGGAACTCTCTTCCTCATTCTGTCTTTCCTAATTCTTATAACATAGCTTTCTTCAAAAAATTGATCTATTGTCATCTCAGGGCCTAACCCTCCATATTTCTAGGTCCTCAGTACTATGACTATTATTTCAGTCTGTCCTTTTCCTTTGCGTATCATTATCTCATCGCTTCCTTATCTATAACCTTTTTCTTTTCCTTCCTCTTAATGTTTTCTCGTGCCTTGGCCTTCATTGATGAGGGCAGTTTTTTTGCCTTTCCCCTTGTCACACTCATATATATATATATATATATATATATATATATATATATATATATATATATATATATATATATATATATATATATATATATATATATATATATAGTAGTCGCCGTGGCTCAGTCGGTAGCGTCTCCGACTCTGAGGCGTCAGGTCGAGGGTTCGCGCCCCGTCACGGTCTGAGGTTAGCAAAGGCATGCACTCAGCGTAAGGATTACATCTGCCAAAACAAGTCCTTCGCAAGAAGGCAACCGTCCTAGCCCTTGGTTGATAAGGGAGTCCGTGACGTAAAACCGGAACTATATATATATATATATATATATATATATATATATATATATATATATATATATATATATATATATATATATTTAAGTCCTAGGTTCGAGTCCCGGTCGGGGTAAAAAAATGATTCATGCTTTCACATATATAATGTGCTTATTGGTTATTTCATGGCCCGAATGAGATTGGGAATTGAATTAAATGCTAAAATGAAGCCACAAGTGAGGTTGGGGAATCTGTAATATGAACATAGTGGCATTCAGTTAGAATGCGTTCATTCCTAAGTATAGCAGATATAAGCTATAAGGTTGGATTTCTTTTAACCTTCTGTGGTGTAGTTGGTAGCGCCTTGACTTACTAATCATAAGTCCTAGGTTCGAGTCCCAGTCGGGGTAAAAGAATGATTCATGTTTTCACATATATAATGTGCTTATTGGTTATTTCATGGCCCGAATGAGATTGGGAATTGAATTGAATGCTAAAATGAAGCCACGAGTGAGGTTGGGGAATATGTAATATGAACATAGTGGCATTCAGTTAGAATGCGTTCATTCCTAAGTATAGCAGATATAAGCTATAAGGTTGGATTCCTTTTAACCTTCTGTGGTGTAGTGGTAGCGCCTTGACTTACTAATCATAAGTCCTAGGTTCGAGTCCCAGTCGGGGTAAAAAAAATGATTCATGTTTTCACATATATAATGTGCTTATTGGTTATTTCATGGCCCGAATGAGATTGGGAACTGAATTAAATGCTAAAATGAAGCCACGAGTGAGGTTGGGGAATCTGTAATATGAACATAGTGGCATTCAGTTGGAATGCCTTCATTCCTAAGTATAGCAGATATAAGCTATAAGGTTGGATTCCTTTTAACCTTCTGTGGTGTAGTGGTAGTGCCTTGACTTACTAATCATAAGTCCTAGGTTCGAGTCCCAGTCGGGGTAAAAGAATGATTCATGTTTTCACATATATAATGTGCTTATTGGTTATTTCATGGCCCGAATGAGATTGGGAATTGAATTGAATGCTAAAATGAAGCCACGAGTGAGGTTGGGGAATCTGTAATATGAACATAGTGGCATTCAGTTAGAATGCATTCATTCCTAAGTATAGCAGATATAAGCTATAAGGTTGGATTCCTTTTAACCTTCTGTGGTGTAGTGGTAGCGCCTTGACTTACTAATCATAAGTCCTAGGTTCGAGTCCCAGTCAGGGTAAAAGAATGATTCATGTTTTCACATATATAATGTGCTTATTGGTTATTTCATGGCCCGAATGAGATTGGGAATTGAATTAAATGCTAAAATGAAGCCACGAGTGAGGTTGGGGGATCTGTAATATGAACATAGTGGCATTCAGTTAGAATGCGTTCATTCCTAAGTATAGCAGATATAAGCTATAAGGTTGGATTCCTTTTAACCTTCTGTGGTGTAGTGGTAGCGTCTTGACTTACTAATCATAAGTCCTAGGTTCGAGTCCCGGTCGGGGTAAAATAATGATTCATATATATATATATATATATATATATATATATATATATATATATATATATATATATATATATATATATATATATATAGGTGTATGTATGTATGTAATTACCTAATTGTGATTGCCTAGTTGTGCTTACAGGAAAGAGCTCAAAGCTCGTATCTTCCCGTCTCCTGATCGGCTCCATTTTCTACTTAGTGATACTTATCATACCTGTCCTTAAAACTATGGATTGAGGTAGCATTAACTACCTCCTCGCTTAGCGAATTCCAATTATCAACCACTCTTACACTGAAAAAGTACTTCCTTACATCCTGCAAAGTAGTTATCTTACGAAGCTTCAAACTATGACCTCTAGTTCTAGAGCCAGCCATATCAAAATGCCGATCCCGATCCTCTCTATCATAACCATGAAGAAATTTAAAGACTGTCACCATATCCCCCTCAATCTTCTAGCTTCGAGTGATGGTAATTCTAATTCCCTCAGCCTCTCATCATAACTGAGATTACGTATTTCTGGCACCAGTTTCGTGGCATGTCTTTGAACTTTTTCAAGCTTAGCTATGTGCTTTTACAAGTGCCGATTCCAAAAGGGGGCTGTATATTCAAGTTTTGGCCTCACATAGGTTACATAAATATTTCTGAACATTTCCTTGTCCATGTGCCTGAAAGCTACCTTACATTTGATAAGAAAGCATATGCTAACCTTACTATGCCATTGATATGTATTTCTGGAGACAAATCTGCCAGTATGTTTACTCCTAGATCTCTCTCATTTTCTGTCTCTTGAAGTTGTACTCCAGCCACCAAGTAGTCAAGCTTGGGCCTTCTTGCACTTGTACCCATTCTCATTACCTTACATTTTGAAGTACTGAATTTCATTAGCCACTTTTCTGACCACTCATGGAGACTATTTAGATCTTCCTGAAGTTCTCTACCGTTGTTCCCGTTTCTTACTTTCTTCACAATCTTTGCATCATCTGCAAACATATTCATGAATGAATTTACAGACTCTGGTAGGTCATTTACATATACAAGGAACAAAAGTGGCCCTAAAACTGAACGCTGTGGAACTCACTTCTCACTCTTCTCCATTCAGACACTGAGAGTCTTACTCTAGCCCTTTGTTCCTTTCCTTCTAAGTAAGTTTTTATCCATTCCAAAACATTTCCATCTATTCTAGCCATAGCTTGCAGCTTCCTAATAAGTGTCCCGTGTGGTACAGTGTCAAATGGTTTCTGGAAGTCTAGGAACATGCAATGTGCCCAGCCCTCTCTTTCCTGTAAGATTTGGCTTGCCTCACCATAGAATTCTAATAAGTTTGTTACTATTGATCTACCTTCTCTGAAAGCATATTGTCTCACTGACAAAAAGTTGAAGGATTCCAAGTGAAGAGAGATATGTTTCCTTAGTAGTTTCTCCATAACTTTGCAAACTATGCTGGTCAAGGAAACTGATCTATGGATTAGAGCCGTATCCCTCCTTCCCTTTTTGAAGACAGGTATCACGTTTGCTTGTTTCCAGTATCTTGGAATCTCCCCTGACTCCAGTGACTTTCTACATATGATACTTAGTGCCACTGATACTGAGTTTGTGCATTTTTTAAGTACATGAGGGGATATATCATCAGGATCTGTAGGCATATGGACATTTAACTCCGTCAGCACTTTGCATACCTCTGTGGCTGAAAGGTTGATGTTCTCTAATACTGGCCCTTGAGTTTCTATCTCTGCAGTCTGAGGGGGTGGGGTATTTTCTACTGTAAATACTGACTGAAACTCCTTGTTCAATTTTTTGCAGATCTCTTCATCCGTCTCAGTGATGCTTCCATCCGCTCTCTTTAGCCTTAGAACCAGTTCTTTTACCTTCAGTTTTCCTCTGATAAAGATGTGGAAAAGCTTGGGATTTTCTTTAGCCTTCCTGGTGATTTTCCTTTCATAGTCTCTCTCTGCCTCTCTTCTTTTACTTAGGTAACCATTTCTTGCTCTTTCGTAGGTTTGCCAGGCATTTATTTTTTTTCTCCTCCTATACCTTTTCCAGCATTTGTCTCTCCACTCCTTAGCTCTTTTACACTCATTATCGAACCATTTCTCTCTGGCATGAATTACACCTACTTTGGTGACAGGCATGCAGCAATCTAATATCGTCCCATATTTCTCACAAAAGATGTAATACATTTCTTGTGCAGATTTGTTGTAAAATAAGGTTCTCGAGTCAATAACTGCAAAAAGCTCTTTCAGTTTGATATAATCTCCTTTTGGATAGTTCTTCCTCATGTCCGCAGTGCCTCTACTTTCAGGCAGAATATCTTCAATGATATTCTCCATCAACAACACACAGTGGTCACTCTTTCCAATTGGTGGTTCATACTCAACTTTTCCAATATCCAAAACGTTATCTGTGAATACTAGATCAAGTAGTGATGGCTCATCCCCACCCATGGCCCTCGTTGGTTCCATTACATGTTGGTGTAGGAAATTCCCTTGTACGCAATCTAGGAATCTTGTCCCGAATGAGTCCTCACCACTGTGTGGGTCAAGATTTATCAAATCTATCTTTTTATGATTTAGTACCTCCCATAATCAAAATCCTATGTGTCCTCTCCCGTGCCATGTTAACAACTGAGTTTATGACTTCAATAGTAACTATATGAATTTCCTCATTAATTTCTAGCCTATGATGGTTCCTTGATGGGTTATATACAACAGTTATTATAATTCTCTCTGACCCAGTATTTATGCGAGCAACTTTCTATAGCCAAGTTTAATTCTTCAAAATGAATCCTCTCACTTATGAGCAGTGCTATCCCTCCACCAGGCCTCTCAGATCTTTCAACCCTTAATATTCTGAAGCCCTTAGGAAAAACTGTGACACTGTTTATGTCCTCACTCAACTTAGTCTCTGTAACTGCTGCTATATCTGCCTTACTGTTGTGAATCCTTTCTTTTAATTCTACTGCCTTACCAGATAATCCATCAGCATATGTGTATAACAATCTTAATGAGGCCCCATACCCTGATCTTCTGTCATTATCTTCTTTATCTCCCCTTTGTCTGGAAGAACTCTGAAATGAAAATTTTTCTAATTTTTCTTCATTGCTTTCCTCATTTAACCTTCTAGCCTCTTGCAACAAGTTTTTGATCTTTCCCATCTCTTGCTGTGTTCTGTATCATCTAATGAACACTTCTTTGAATTCTTGAAGGTCTTTTAGACTTTTTTCCTCATCAATATTTCTCTACGTGTTTCTCCTCTTTCTAAGGTTACTTTTGCTGGTCTCTGCCTTCCCTCCCTCGAATATTTGCCTAGTTGGTGAATGTTTACTATATCCTCAGGACCACAAACTACTCCAAACTTTCTTATCAGGTTTACAACCCTAGCTTTATTTTCTTCAAGTCTCCGCTGCCATGTTGGCTCCTGGGATTCGCTTATGCCTGAGAATACCACTGTCTTCTCTTTATCAAGTGCCTGTTTAATCAGTGGATTTGCCCTTTCCATCAAACCGTCTTTAATTTTTTCTATTACTCTCGCTTTATAGTCAACTGTTTGTATGTTTTCCAGTGCCACCACCTTCACAGTTTCTTTTACTGCCACATTCCCCTTTAATGCATCAGCAAAGGAAGTTTTCATGGCATCATGTTCCGTATTCGGCTCCTGTAGCTCTTTTCTAAACCGTTCGATATTTTCCTTAATATGGACATTCCAAGCTGCAATCTCGTCTCTCTCAGAATTGAGCAGTGAACTAACATTTAATTCATTTAGGCTGTCATTCAGCTGTTTGTTGTTATCTTCTTGTATGTATGTATGTATGTATGTATGTATGTATGTATGTATGTATGTATGTATGTATGTATGTATGTATGTATGTATGTATGTATGTATGTATGTATGTATGTATGTATGTATGTATGTATGTATGTATGTATGTATGTATGTATGTATGTATGTATGTGTGCGTGTGTGCATGTGTATGTGTTTGTATGTTTTGTATGTATGTGTGTGTGTGTTTGTGTGTGTGCATGTGAGTGTGTGTGTATGTTTGTGTATGTGTGTATTTGCTTAATTACACTCATGGAGAGGAACCCTATGCTCTTAATTCACCTTATTACCATCTTTCTTTCTTCTTTTATTTTAGCTGTACTTTGCATCATATCTTTCCTTTTAACTGACTATGTGTGTATGTGTGTGAATATTTGTACGTGTATGTGTGTATGTGTGTGTGTGTTTATGAGGGTGTTGTTGTACATTCTTGGGATAATTCAACCTAGGTTTATTAGCTTGTCATAAATAATATGAATTTATATCAAGCTTGACAAACTAAAGAGTAAACAACAATGCACACAATATTTCTGTAATTATATGGATAATTATGAATTTATTAACTCACTGTATGCAAAACAATGAACACGTATCAGAATTTAGTTATATATCAAATGACCAATTTGCTCTTCAGCGTGGTCATAGAAATGATAAAAATTATGTTTAAAACACAATCATAGTATGATGATTGTTAAGTCATTACCTGAAAACTGAATACTCCTGGTGAGCAAAGTTGGAGATTTGATTCCCAAGGTGAGATTAAAGGTGGGAGGGGGTGGAAGAGTTGGAAGAGTACATGAAAAGATGTGAGGAATATTAAAAATTGGTTATTCTCCAAGGAAAAGAAAACAAAGAGTAGGTTTACTAGAACAGGGATCTAGTTTGAATGGGAAAAATGTGTAGAGAGATGTGCAATATTGTGCATTATCTCAATAATCAGGTGTTGTGCCTAGCTGCAGCAGAGCTTAGACAACCAATGCCTAGACCAACTCGTTTTGTCTCACGTGGATTATTTCAGTGGTGTTCACTTCCAGTTCTCTCGCCTTTGCTTTCCTCATCATAGTTTGTCTTTGCCCTCCTTTTGATTTCTTCATTTCTAATCTTTAACCCACCAGACCACGGGAGTAACCAGAGATCACAAATGGATCACTCGTGAAGCCATTCGACGAAATATTCGTCAGTTTTTCTTGGCTTATCCTCCCCCATCACAGCCTAATTTCAATGTTCCAACGACGGCAAGTTTGACAGAACTCTATCACGCCTATTACGGCGAGGCTGCCTCTCCAGCTCGCTTCATCAGGGCTGTCAACACCATTGCTGGAGCCAACGTGAAAGCTGATTCCTCCTCTAACCTGAGGTAAGATTGACCGCCATAACTAATAATCTATTATTCCATACGCAGAGCAAAGCATAATCGTACTTACCATACTTATCCTAGTTCACCTGAATAAACTTAGCTGCAACCACTCTTAGTTAAAGTTAGCAGACACACAATAAGATAAAAGGTTTATCACTTCTCTCATGTTAAAAGTTCGACTGGCCAAAATTCATAGCCTACTTATAGATTATCCACCTGAGGGAGGGGGGCTAGAATACTTGCTCCGTGTTCTCCTTCGTGTTGTAAGAGTCGATTAAATGGGGCTGGGCGAGGGAATCCTCTCCTCTGTGTTTTCTCTTCCCAAGGAGTCAGTGTATTTTGCCTTGACTCAGCCACTCCCTCACTTCCCTTATTAGGAGAAAATGGCTCATGAATATTGATAGATAGACTTATAGATTAATATTTCTGGAGATATGTGTTTTATTAAACCAAGTTTTTGAGTACTAATATGTGACCCAATAATTTCAAAACATTATATTATAATGGATTTAAATTCATCTAATTTGTCCCGATTTTATTTATCCTCTTTGATATAGTGCATTGGTATAGTGAGTCATATATTAGGAAGGGCAACCAGCCTTAAATCTTCAGCTCCAACCTCTTTGTATCTACCTCCATTTGAAAAAGCTTTTCGGATTTACATTAATTAGTATTCTTTTTAAGATTCGATCCTGATATTCAAGCTGATGGAGAGAGCTTCGAGGGATTACAAGATACTATGGCCAAGCGATATCCACAGGTAAGAATGTCTCTTTAAAATGTTGTCAGACGATATCCACAGGTAAAAACATTCTTTAAATAATTGTTAGACGATATCCACAGGCAAAAAACATTATTTTAAAGAATTGTCAGACGATATCTCCAGGTTTTTAAAGAGTTACTAGGCGATTTTCACAGGTAAAGTATGTTTTTTAACAATAAGCAGATGATACTCATACACAAATATATCTTTTTAAAGAAATACAGGACGATATCTATTTTTAAAATATCTTTTTAAAGAATGGCAAAGTGAAATCACTGAGTGAAAATGTATTTGTAATGAAATGCCTTATCCTTTTAAATAAATGGCAGACGAAGTCGAGAGGCAAATAAAGAAAATATATATATTTTTTTTATATAATTGGCTTCATTTTATTCTTTGTTTGCCATCACTCGTAAAAGTAATACTCAGAGAAGCCGTCTGTGATGAATCATGAGACCTAAGAATGGAAGAGATGGAGCCCTTTTATATCAGTATACGAATGCACTGTTTTATATTCCATAAATGACGTCCAATCGTATGGAGGTGGACTCAAACAAGTGGGAATTATAAAGGGGATTAAGTTTGGATACCTTTCCTAACACCCCGCGGTGAGTTAAAACCCACGTCAGTCGCTTCCTAACTCGCGCTTCCAACCTCTGAGTTGCCACGGCTTTCAATAAGGATATTTTAAAGTATTTTCCGCTTTTAAAACAAATATTTATGCCATCAAGAGTATTATATAAATAGAGGTTCATCTGTTACCTAAGATGCTTATGAATATCTCTACTAATATCCCAATCTTTCAGTGCCATGTCCATGATACTCTGTAACTAGAATAAAGGTAAAATGTTTTATTTCAAAATTATATCTGAAGTACAGACGTGACAATATGGCACTTATAAGAAAATAAAGAAGTTGCAATGGAGGTTTATTTCCCAACGGAATACGAGATAGCGAAGGTCTTGTTCTTCTACTGATAACAAACATCTAATAGTGCAGTTATATAGTCTGCTGAATAATACTTAATAGTAGCTATAGGCAATTTTTCCATATGTTACCTGACGCACCTCTTTGGTGGTGGTCAATCTAATCCATTGGCTTTTCCCGTCAGGAGTAGGTAAAGCAGATCAATCGTCTCAATATCATGCTCTTTCCTGCATCCTCCTTCGTCACACCACACACACTCATGTCCTCCATCATCACATTCAAATAGCTCCTCTTTGGCCTACCTCTCCCCCTCTTGTCTAGCACCTCCATCCTCATCAGTCTTCTTCCAATATACATCTCATCTTTCCTCATCACATGCCCAAACCATCTCAGTCTCGCCTCTCCGTCGCAATACACACCCTCATGGCCTCCCTCACCATATCCATAAACCTTCTCTTTAGTCTACCTCTCCCCCTCCTGCCTGGCCTCTCCATCTTCAACATCTTTTTCCAAACATACTGCTCATTCCTGTTCAGCACATTTCAATCTTGCTTCTCTCACCATATCCTCTCTTTGATGATATGTACTTCTAATTTATTCGTATTATTTTCATTTTCCTCTACTTTGCAACACAGATATTAACATCTATAACTATGGATGAAGCATATCCTGCAGCGAGGTCTTTGCTTGGACTGTCTCTACATTCACTTCAAAACTTTTACTCCCACTCTTCTTGGATTGAACAAGGAAATACCGAAATTCTCGTGGATTTAGGATTACCAGGATTCCCTGGTTTTGAAAATACTGCAGAGGCTGCTGAAGACGTCTGTACTCCGTGTCCTGAGCCATATGTGAGTATCTTTTGCTATTCTCAAAACACCCACTTCAATGTGTGTGCCTGAGATGTGACACAAGCCTTTTTTCGTAATGCTTACTCCATATGATGGATGAATAAATGAGTGGATGGGGTAAAAAGAACATTGGATGCACGTGGTATGTTAGCTGAGCCGGGAAGAGAGGGCGCAAAAGATAGGAAGGAGTGGAGAAAATATTGAAGGTATGTAACGTGGGCCATAAGGATTTCTCTCACCTTCTAGCACAAAGTAGGGGAGGTTGCCATGAGATAAGGCAGTGGGATTAAATCAGCTGCAGCTGTCGGGCTTCAATGTAAAAATTCTTGCTCATTTACTCTGCGGTTGACTCGAGCAAGGTAGGAGCTAAGAAGAGTGACTGATTTATATTAGATTCTGGAGAATGTCTGTACTTGACTCGGCTCCCCGCTTACAGTGGGGAGTGAGGCCATTGTATATGTATAAGATATAGATACAATTGTTCAGTATTGACTTTTACTTTTGAACATTCATCCTTTCACAGTCTTTAAAGTTGTTATTTTTCTGAATCTGCTAAGAATGGAAAATTGCTGGAAAAAAATATGCGTCAATGATTTAACTCTGTACTTAAAATTATTATATTTTATGTAATGATAATAATGCATATCTCTCTCAGGGTTCATGTACAGGAAATATATTAGAAGGAGCTGGGCTTACCACAGGTTATTATAATTATGAAGATCCGGAAGCTGATGGCATTCTTATATCAAAACCATCAACAGGTATGCAGTATATATATATATATATATATATATATATATATATATATATATATATATATATATATATATATATATATATATATATGAATCATTTTTTTTACCCCAACCGGGACTCGAACCTAAGACTTATAATTACTAAGTCAAGGCGCTACCAACTACACACCACAGAAGGTTAAAAGGAATCCAACCTTATAGCTTATACCTGCTATACTTAGGGATGAACGCATTCTATCTGAATGCCACTATGTTCATATTACAGATTCCCCAACCTCACTCGTGGCTTCATTTTAGGATTTAATTCAATTCCCAATCTCATTCGGGTCATACAATAACCAAGCAAGCACATTCCATATGTGAAAACATGAATAATTTTTAACCCCGACCGGGACTCGAACCTATGACTTATAATTACTAAGTCAAGGCGCTACCAACTACACACCACAGAAGGTTAAAAGGAATCCAACCTTATAGCTTATATCTGCTATACTTGGGGATGAACGCATTCTATCTGAATGCCACTATGTTCATATTACATATTCCCAACCTCACTCGTGGCTTCATTTTAGCATTTAATTCAATTCCGAATCTCATTCGGGTCATACAATATCCAAGCAAGCACATTCCATATGTGAAAACATGAATCATTTTTTACCCCGACCGGGACTCGAACCTAGGACTTATAATTACTAAGTCAAGGCGCTACCAACTACACACCACAGAAGGTTAAAAGGAATCCAACCTTATAGATTATATCTGCTATACTTAGGGATGAACGCATTCTATCTGAATGCCACTATGTTCATATTACAGATTCACCAACCTCACTCGTGGCTTCATTTTAGCATTTAATTCAATTCCCAATCTCATTCAGGTCATACAATAACCAAGCAAGCACATTCCATATGTGAAAACATGAATCATTTTTTTACCCCGACCGGGACTCGAACCTAGGACTTATAATTACTAAGTCAAGGCGCTACCAACTACACACCACAGAAGGTTAAAAGGAATCCAACCTTATAGCTTATATCTGCTATACTTAGGGATGAACGCATTCTATCTAAATGCCACTATGTTCATATTACAGATTCCCCAACCTCACTCGTGGCTTCCTTCAGTTTAGCATTTAATTCAATTCCCAATCTCATTCGGGTCATACAATAACCAAGCAAGCACATTCCATATGTGAAAACATGAATCATTTTTTACCCCGACCGGGACTCGAACCTAGGACTTATAATTACTAAGTTAAGGCGCTACCAACTACACACCACAGATGGTTAAAAGGAATCCAACCTTATAGTTTATATCTGCTATATGTAGGGATGAACGCATTCTATCTGAATGCCACTATGTTCATATTACAGATTCCCCAACCTCACTCGTGGCTTCATTTTAGCATTTAATTCAATTCCCAATCTCATTCTGTGGTGTGTAGTTGGTAGCGCCTTGACTTAGTAATTATAAGTCCTAGGTTCGAGTCCCGGTCGGGGTAAAAAATGATTCATGTTTTCACATATGGAATGTGCTTGCTTGGTTATTGTATGACCCGAATGAGATTGGGAATTGAATTATATGCTATAATGAAGCCACGAGTGAGGTTGGGGAATCTGTACTATGAACATAGTGGCATTCAGATAGAATGCGTTCATCCCTAAGTATAGCAGATATAAGCTATAAGGTTGGATTCCTTTTAACCTTTTGTGGTGTGTAGTTGATAGTGCCTTGATTTAGTAATTATAAGTCCTAGGTTCGAATCCCTGTCGGGGTAAAAAATAATTCATGTTTTTACATATGGAGTGTGCTTGCTTGGTTATTGTATGACCCGAATGAGATTGGGAATTGAATTAAATGCTAAAATGAAGCCACGAGTGAGGTTGGGGAATCTGTAATATGAACATAGTGGCATTCAGATAGAGTGCATTCATCCCTACGTATAGCAGATATAAGCTATAAGGTTGGATTCCTTTTAACCTTCTGTGGTGTGTAGTTGGTAGAGCCTTAACTTAGTAATTATAAGTCCTAGGTTCGAGTCCCGGTCGGGGTAAAAAATGATTCATGTTTTCACATATGGAATGTGCTTGCTTGGTTATTGTATGACCGAATGAGATTGGGAATTGAGTTAAATGCTAAAATGAAGCCACGAGTGAGGTTGGGGAATCTGTAATATGAACATAGTGGCATTCAGATAGAATGCGTTCATCCCTAAGTATAGCAGATATAAGCTATAAGGTTGGATTCCTTTTAACCTTCTGTGGTGTGTAGTTTGTAGCGTCTTGACTTAGTAATTATAAGTCCTAGGTTCGAGTTCCGGTCGGGGTAAAGAATGATTCATGTTTTCACATATGGAATGTGCTTGCTTGGTTATTATATGACCCGAATGAGATTGGGAATTGAATTAAATGCTAAAATGAAGCCACGAGTGAGGTTGGAGAATCTGTAATATGAACATAGTGGCATTCAGATAGAATGCGTTCATCCCTAAGTATAGCAGATATAAGCTATAAGGTTGGATTCCTTTTAACCTTCTGTATAGTTGGTAGCGCCTTAACTTAGTAATTATAAGTCATAGGTTTGAGTCCCAGTCGGGGTAAAAGATGATTCATGTTTTCACATATGGAATGTGCTTGCTTGGTTATTGTATGACACGAATGAGATTGGGAATTGAATTAAATGCTAAAATGAAGCCACGAGTGAGGTTGGGGAATCTGTAATATGAACATAGTGGCATTCAGATAGAATGCGTTCATCCCTAAGTATAGCAGATATAAGCTATAAGGTTGGATTCCTTTTAACCTTCTGTGGTGTGTAGTTGGTAGCGCCTTGACTTAGTAATTATAAGTCCTAGGTTCGAGTCCCGGTCGGGGTAAAAAATGATTCATGTTTTCACATATGGACTGTGCTTGCTTGGTTATTGTATGACCCGAATGAGATTGGGAATTGAATTATATGCTAAAATGAAGCCACGAGTGAGGTTGGGGAATCTGTACTATGAACATAGTGGCATTCAGATAGAATGCGTTCATCCCTAAGTATAGCATATATAAGCTATAAGGTTGGATTCCTTTTAACCTTCTGTGGTGTGTAGTTGATAGTGCCTTGACTTAGTAATTATAAGTCCTAGGTTCGAATCCCTGTCGGGGTAAAAAATGATTCATGTTTTAACATATGGAATGTGCTTGCTTGGTTATTGTATGACCCGAATGAGATTGGGAATTGAATTAAATGCTAAAATGAAGCCACGAGTGAGGTTGGGGAATCTGTAATATGAACATAGTGGCATTCAGATAGAGTGCGTTCATCCCTACGTATAGCAGATATAAGCTATAAGGTTGGATTCCTTTTAACCTTCTGTGGTGTGTAGTTGGTAGAGCCTTAACTTAGTAATTATAAGTCCTAGGTTCGAGTCCCGGTCGGGGTAAAAAATGATTCATGTTTTCACATATGGAATGTGCTTGCTTGGTTATTGTATGACCGAATGAGATTGGGAATTGAATTAAATGCTAAAATGAAGCCACGAGTGAGGTTGGGGAATCTGTAATATGAACATATTGGCATTCAGATAGAATGCGTTCATCCCTAAGTATAGCAGATATAAGCTATAAGGTTGGATTCCTTTTAACCTTCTGTGGTGTGTAGTTTGTAGCACCTTGACTTAGTAATTATAAGTCCTAGGTTTGAGTCCCGGTCGGGGTAAAGAATGATTCATGTTTTCACATATGGAATGTGCTTGCTTGGTTATTGTATGACCCGAATGAGATTGGGAATTGAATTAAATGCTAAAATGAAGCCACGAGTGAGGTTGGAGAATCTGTAATATGAACATAGTGGCATTCAGATAGAATGCGTTCATCCCTAAGTATAGCAGATATAAGCTATAAGGTTGGATTCCTTTTAACCTTCTGTATAGTTGGTAGCGCCTTAACTTAGTAATTATAAGTCATAGGTTTGAGTCCCAGTCGGGGTAAAAGATGATTCATGTTTTCACATATGGAATGTGCTTGCTTGGTTATTGTATGACACGAATGAGATTGGGAATTGAATTAAATGCTAAAATGAAGCCACGAGTGAGGTTGGGGAATCTGTAATATGAACATAGTGGCATTCAGATAGAATGCGTTCATCCCTAAGTATAGCAGATATAAGCTATAAGGTTGGATTCCTTTTAACCTTCTGTGGTGTGTAGTTGGTAGCGCCTTGACTTAGTAATTATAAGTCCTAGGTTCGAGTCCCGGTCGGGGTAAAAAATGATTCATGTTTTCACATATGGAATGTGCTTGATTGGTTAATATATATATATATATATATATATATATATATATATATATATATATATATATATATATATATATATATATATTATATATATATATATATATATATATATATATATATATATATATATATATATATATATATATATATATATATGTATGTATGTAGGTATGTATTTATGTATATATATATATATATATATATATATATATATATATATATATATATATATATATATATATATATATATATATATATATATTTATATAGATATATATATATATATATATATATATATATATATATATATATATATATATATATATATTTATATATATATATATATATATATATATATATATATATATATATATATATATATATATATATATATATATATATATATATATATATATATAAATAAATATATATATATATATATATATATATATATATATATATATATATATATATATATATATATATATATATATATATATATATATATATATATATATATATATATATATATATATATATATATATATATATATATATATATATATATATATATATATATATATATACTATATATATATATATATATATATATATATATATATATATTAATGAGAGGGTGCTGAAGAGTTCCGGGGTTTGGGTAAAATAAAATGCAGGAGGATCAATTAATTACGATTTTATTCAACATATTCGTGTCTCAGATTCACACACTTATTGCAGCTGTCCTTCAGTTTTTCTAATCCCTGAAAAAACAACCATGAAGGTTGAGCCTCCAACCAGGCCTCTTTAGCAGTGATCACTTCCGAACTGGAGTGAAATTTCATTCCCTTGAGATATTTTTGCAGTTGTGGAATGAGGTGATAGTAGGAGGGGCCAAGTCTGGAGAGTAAGGCGGGTGGTCTACCAATTGAAAGCTAAAGTCACGTATTTTCCGCAAAATTTCATGTGCTGTGTGTGCTGGTGCATTGTCCTGCAAAAGCAGGACACCATTTCTCAGCTTTCCACGGCATTTCTGCTTCAAAGCTTCATGCAGTTCATCCAACAGAGAAATGTAGTATGCTGCATTGATGGTGCGACCCTCTTGGCAGGTATATTACGAGAAGTACTCCATCATTGTCCCAGAACGTTGAAGCCAGAATATTTCCAGCTGAATTCTAGCTCCGAAGCATCTTGTGACGAGGTGAACTGCTGTGCCACCACACCAGTGATTGCTACTTGGGCTTGGGATCATTGTGATGAAGCCAAGTTTCATCCATGGTGATTAAACGAGCCATAAATCAAACTTCCCCTCTGTAAACTGGTCCAAATTAGTCTTTGATGTCGTCACGCTAATGCGCTTCTGATCTGCGTTCAAGGCATTCGGCACTATTTTACGGAAAGCTTTCTCATGTCCATAATATTGTGGATGACGTGGTCAACACTTTCAGGGAAATCCCAGAGACTCAGCTATGACTTTAGCTGAAATTCGGTGGTCCTCGAGAATCATGACGTGCACAGACTCGGCTTTGTTCTCTGTGGCTGCGGAAGTTGGCCTCCTGGCCCGTATCATCTGTGACCTCGAAATGACCAATCCGAAACCCTGACTCCCAGATTTTCACTGTGGAGTATGATGGGCAGTCATCATTCAAGACTCACATCATCTCGACATGGATTTCTGTCGCCCTTTGCCTTCAAGAAGAGGAACGTCATGACCAACCATGCTTCAGTTTTACCGAAATCCACTCTAGGAGCTCCCATCATCCGTTAAACTGCAAAAAGAGTAAGATATATTGTACACCATCATGCTTTTTTCGCATATCAAAATAGTTGTCCTTCCCCTGTAAAGGAAACAGCTCTAACCCTTTCACGATACCCTTAATGCAAGGAACTCTTCATCACCCTCTTGTGTGTGTGTGTGTATATATATATATATATATATATATATATATATATATATATATTATATATATATATATATATATATATATATATATATAACGATTAATTTTTTTTTGCCAACTTTTATATGCTAAATATGTAAGCGTGCTAAGGTATTGGCTATAAAAAAGAAAAGAAAAGAAAGAACTTTTCTCCCTCATTCTAGGTATATTGGGTTTCTATTCTCCTTTGCCAGTTTTATTCTAGAGTTTATTTTATTCAGATAGTGTGAAATGATATTAGATATTCATTCATAGGAGGTAAGTGTAGTCATGGGGGTGTTCTGGACGAAAGTGCCGCGACACCTGCCGAAGGCGGCATCAACAAGGACACAGCATCACCCTGTTTCTCACCCCACCATCATCTACACGCACAAGCTACGGAACTTGCTGTGCAGGTCAGTGAATATGTGTGTCTAGTTACGTAATTGAATTTACTTAATTGTGCTTACGGGAAAGATTTCTTTGCTCATAACTCTGTTATCTTGCCGACTTATTTATATATATTTTCTATAGTCTCTAGCACTTGCCAATGTCTTTCCTGAAAACTACTATGCATTTAGCATTCATGATTTCTTCGCTCTTATATATATATATATATATATATAATATATATATATATATATATATATATAATATATATATATATATATTATATATATATACACGATATATATATATGTATATATATATATATATATATATATATATATATATAATATATATATATATATATATATATATATATATATATATATATATATATATATATATATATATATATATGCACACAAACAAACACAGATAGATAAAGGAAAGCATGGAACACCTTAGAAGAGTTTTTCAGGATCTGAATACTGAACATGAAAGCATTACAAGATCTTTTGCAGAAGCAGTGAAGAAAAATGTGGCAGTAAATGAGGCAGTGAGGGAGGCGGTATTGGAAAATGTAAATACAGTTGGCTACAATGAAAAGTTCTAGAAAAAATGAAAGAGGTGATTGAAAAGGCGAATTCCCTAATCAAACTGAACCTTGGTAAAGAACAGTCTGTGATAATCTCAGGCATAAGTGAATCCAGGAGTCAACATGGCCGGGGAGACATGAAGAAAATAAAGCTAAGGTTTTAGACCTGGTGAGGAAGCTTGGAGTAGTATGTGGTCTAGAGACTATTGCAAACATTTATCGATTTGCTAAATACACTAGGAGGGTAAGGCAAGAGTAAGGAAAATAACCTTTAAGAGAGGGGCGACATGTAAATAAACTTTGATGACAGCAGAAAACCTATAAAACCTTTAAGAAGTCAGAGCAGAGATGAAAAGGTTCAAAAGCTTGTTACAAAAGCTGAAAGGTTAAAGGAGGTAAGAAATGAAGAAGATACAAAATATGTTTGTTTCAGACTTATGCCAACGAAACGGGGTGATAAAGAAGATAATGCTAGGAAATCAGGGTATGCAGCCTTATTAAGATTGCTTTGCACATATGCTGATTAGGGTAACTGGTAAGGTAGTAGAATGAAACACAGATATTGCCTGGATGACTTTATTTAACAATAATTCTGTACAAGAAAACTATGACATCTTTTTTTTGTGGGAAATATGAGACGATAATTGCTTGTTGCATACGAGCCATCAAACTAGGAGTCATTAATGTCAGAGAGAAATGGTATGATAATGAGTGTAAGAGAGCTGGAGTGGAGAGAAAAATACTGGAATCGGAATAGGAGGAGAAAGAGTATATATGCCTAGTAGACTTACAAGGGAGCAAGGGAGTAAAAGAGGAGAGGCAGAAAAGACTTATGAGAAAGATAATATCAGGAAGTCTACAGAAAAGCCCATATATTTCCACAACTTGGTCAGAGGAAAACTGAGGGTTGAAGATATCTACAAAGAATTGAACAAGGAGATTCAGTCAGCATTTACAGTAGAAAGTACTCCACCCCATAATATTTCAGAGATAACAGATCACGGGCCGGTATTAGAAAGTATCGTCTTTTCAGCTACAGAGATATGCAAGGCATTGATGGAGTTGGATGCCTATAAAGCTACTAGTCCTGGTGGCATATCCCCTTACATACTTAATATGTGTGCCAAGCTGATATTGGTGGCGCTATGCTTCATTTTCGAAAAGTCACTGGAATCTCTGGAGATTCCAAGATGCAAGGAAACAAGCAGAGTGGTACTTATCTTAAAAATGGCAGGAGTGACAAAGCTCTAAATAATAGGCCTGTTCCCTTGACCAGCAAAGTTTGCAAAGTTATGGTGAAACCACCAAGAAAATGCATCTCTATTAACTTTGTATCCCTCAAGTTTTTGTCAGTGAGACATCATGGCTTCAGAGAAGGCAAATCTGCTGTAACATCTTATTAAAATCTCACAATGAGGTAAGCCAGATCTTACAAGAATGAGAGGGCTGTGTAGAATGCATATTTTTGGATAATTGGAACGTAGTTGTTACGATCCTACATGGAGACATTAAGAAGATGCAAGCAATGGCAAGAATAAGTGGAAATGCCTTGGAATGGGTAAAATCTTACTTAGAAGGAAGGGAACAGAGAGCTAGAGTAAGACACTTTTGTTCCTTGTATATGTAAATGATATACTGGAGTCTGTAAATTTATTTTTGAATATGTTTGTAGATAATGCAAAGATTGTTAAGAAAGTAATAGACTAGAACAATGGCAGAGAACTTCACGAGGACCTAAATAGTCTGCATGAGTGGTCAGAAATTTGGCTAATGGAATTTAATACAATAGGCATAAGCGCAAGAAGGCCCAAGTTTGGGTACTCCATAGCAGGTGCTTAAATTCGAGAGGCAGAGTGAGAGAGATCCAAAAATAAACATATTGTCAGATTTGTCTCCGGAAATGCAGATAAATGGCATAGTAAGAGAAGAAAATATAAGGGTAACCTTCAGACACATGGAGAAGGATATATTCAGAAACTCTTATGCAACTTATGTGAGGCTATATCTAGAATATGCAATCCCCTTTTGGATTTCGCACTTGAAATAGCTTGTAAATAAGCTGATAAAGGTCAAAGACATCCTACAAAACTGCTGTAAGAATATGCACTCTCAGCTACAAGGAGAGGCTGAAAGAATTAGACTTATCATCTATCGAAGCTAGAAGAAGGAAGGGGAAATGGTGACAGTGTTTAAATGCCTTCATGGTTTTGACAGAGTGGATAAGGATCGATATTTTGATATGGCTGGTTATAGAATTAGAGGTCATAGTTTGAAGCTTTGTAAGAAAACTCTTTGCAGAATGAAACTAAGTATTTTTTTAGATTAAGAATGGTAAATCATTGGAACTTACTAAGCGAAGAAGTAGTTAATGCTAACTGAGCTTATAGATTTTCAAAATGAAAGGAAATACATATTAGTGTAGCAGTTATAGAGGTATTAGTGTGTTGAGTGTAGTTGGTAAGGTATGATGGAAGAGTGTAAATTGAGAGAATATGAAGAGGTACTGAGAGATTGATTGGGGAAGCACAGTGTGGGCTCAGGAGAGGAAGAGGCTGTATGGATCAGGTGTTTGTGGTAATACAAGTGTGTGAGAAGTTCTTAAAGAAAGGTAGGGACACTTTTGTGGCTTTTATGGTCTTAGAAAAAGCATATGACTGTTGATATAGGTTCTTTAAGGAAAATCTCGGTTTTGGCTTTAAAGTCTGTTACGAGAAAATATATACATGTATTTACACATGAGACTATGCATATATATTTATAAGAGGCTATAAACCTGGGCAAATGGGAGAGGCACTAGACTTGCGTGACCAATAATCCAAGAGGCTAATACACGACTAACAGGGTCCAAGGCTGTTGTGAGACTGACTACATTACTTATGGAAATAAGCTTGAAGTAATGCCTCCAACAAGGTGTTATACCACAAAGCACCCCGTTCCCTGACTGTAACAATACCATATATTGTTCTAGGACTCTAACAGCCGAGTTGGTCATCAGCTATTGGTAAAATGTACTAGCTAACAGCCGAGTACATAATTGGCCAACCAGCCTGTTAAAGGATCACTTAATGTTCATATATCCACACCTCCCTCCCCCCTCATGCTCAAAGTGCCATTATGAGCAGACTCTTTTTTCCATGAGTTGAGTTGAGCGACATGGGGCAGTGAGAGGATTATTTATAGTACTTTGCAATGCCAAATAAAAGACCACAGGGACATGGGGGAGAGTGTCAACACTAAGAGAGAGCCCTGGACGAAGATGTCGAAGATTCTGCCATCAGATTTGCCTGCTGGGAAGACATATCTAATATTCCCTGGACCCACCGCAGTCCATAACTACTCTAACTTTGTCCCAACAATGTGACGTCGAGTCTTGAATTCGGACACGCTGACCGACAGTCAACCTGGCAAGGGGGTTGGCGTGGGAATCGTAGTGGCGCTTGAATTGCTAAGTACAAGCAGCAACTTGACGGTCACAGTCCTTGGTGCGGGCTTGCCATTCTTTTGAGAAGGACTCTGGGTGGGCAGGGACACAGGAGCAGAGGGGGCAGCCATACAGCACCTGTGTAGGAGATCAACCTGCATACATAGGAATGTTGCTCTAGGAGATCCCTGTCAAAGTCCTCGAAGTAATAATTTCCATAGGGCACTGTCTTCAAATGAGGTGCTTTACCAACTTGACTGCCTCCTCGGCATGTCCATTTGATTGGGGATAGTGGGGTGAGGACATCACATAGTGAATGCCCCAACATTCCATGAAGTTCCAGAAGTTAGTGCTGTTAAACAGTGGGCCTCAGTTCTGTCCTGAGGAGGAGGGGAATACCAACTTCTTGGAAGTATCTGTAGACCATCCTGACAACTCTTGAATCCATTGTGTCGGGTCCACAGGGTACAACTCCAGGGCAGCCTGACAATTTGTAAAACATTACCAGGAATGACTTCCATGCAACCTGGAAGAAATCAGCGGAGACAGACTCGAAAGGCCACGTAGGGTGATCGTCAGATAGGAGGGGTTCCTGTTGCTGGCTGGGCTATTGCAGGGCTCTGTCAGTTTCCATTGAAGGAGATCACTTTTCCACTGTGGTGATGGCATTGCAGGTAATGATGGGCTGTATGTGACGACAGTTGCAGTGTTTCTTGTGGGGAGAAGGGGAAACTACCAGAGCCTGAAGAGCTGTCCTGACCCTTGTCCTTTTTCTTGCATCATCTGCTATAGTGGTCACTCTTGTTGCAATTGCGGCACTGCATATCCTTGGCTGGGCATTTAGGAGTCCTGGCTCAGTGACCTTACAGACACAGTTGGTACAGGTGCCATCAGTAGTAGGGCACCTTCCCAGGTCATGTCGGTAGTTGCAGGACTGGCATGAATAACTGGAGGGAGACATTGTTGGTGGAATCTGCTGGGAGAAGGCCGTCATCTGCCATCATTGTCCCTTCTTTTATGCAAAAACAGCACAAAGTTGACTAGTAGAGGCGTGAACTGCTGAATCAGTTGCTCGAGCAGCCTCGAATGACCTACAGCACGTGACAAATGTGTGGATGGATGTGGCTGTGTTGAGAGGGATAAGGTGCTGTACAATGGCCTGATCTTGAACTCCTATCAGGATCACCATCTTCAATTGTTTCTCGGGACACATAATGGGATCACCGGAACACAGGTCTACCTCTTCAGCCAGGTTTTAGAGGCAGACATAAAAGTCGCTGAAGGATTCACCGTTGGCTTGTTTGCAGCAAAGTAAGTCACGACGTCGAATGGGTTTGCTCCTGACATCCTTGAAGTTCCTTGCAAACAGTTGAGTACTTCGTCCACAGTGAGAGAAGTGTCTGGAGGGATGCCAAGTGTATGCTCTAAAACTTTTTGTAAGTCAAGGGAGATGCACGTACGAAGCTGTATGAGCTGCTTCTCTTTTGACAATTTTTGAAGTTCTATCATGACAGCAAAGTCGTGCCACCTTCGACACCACTGGGTAAAAACTTGGAACGAGTGGGTGGGCTCTGTGGCACTGGTTTGCTTAGTGGAGGAGGAGCAGCCATGGGCATAGCTGTGAAAACAGATGTGGCAGAAGGATAAACAGGAGGGCTGTGGGTCACAGGAGGAATCGCATGAGGCATTGGCATAACCTCGGAATTGACACTCACAGACGAAGCCAACGGGGTTGTCGGGTGGTTAGGCACAGCTTGTGTGGGCAGGTCTGCTGTGGACAGGGGAGCTCTGCCGCTCCACATGTGTGACATTGTCTGTACGATTGCCGTAAATAATTTTCCTCTCAGCATCGTAATTCGTCCACTTTCCTATGAAGCTCATCCTGATAAAGTCGGCGTTGCTCAGACTCTTGTAGAAACTTCAGAAGTTGAAGGATATCACCGCTATTATCCCATGTGGCTGTACCATTGGGAGTTAGCAGCAGTGGGAGTGAGTATGTGGCAGCCACTGCCTCATACTGAGTCGTTTTTTCCTCATGTTCCTCATGAAGAGCAATGAAGTGAAGGAAGTTGTGCAGTTCATCCATGGCATGTGGGGAGTCTCTGAATAGGGCTGTGGAATTTAGAATCAGTCAATATGCAGTAAAAAAAAAAAGTCAGGTTGGCTCATGTTATGTTTTTTACCTGTTCAAAATAAGTAGATGGTTGTAGAGCTCTATGAAGCCTTATAAGTGTGTATGATGTGTAGTCCTTATTTTACATATCCCATTCTTGTCAATACTGTTATAGAGATGAAGTGGGGTGCATATAGGTACACAACTATAATGTAACTGCTATTATTTCGTCGATGCCTTTTGTAGAAGAGTATAAATACAAATACACATAAATGACTTGAGAGCAATCACTAATACTGAATAAGATCAAAACCTTGTAAGAAGGATTGAAACACTTGTAAGAAGGATCGAAACACTTGTAAGAAGGATTGAAACACTTGTAAGAAGGATCGAAACACTGGCAAGCTGAATCGAAACACATTATTTGTGGTTGACAAATATAAATAATAAAAAACACTTCCTGAGAGTACAACAGAAAACTTAACACTAGTTAAATGGGTATTTTACACAACAGCTCAGAGTGAGCAAAATCCAAGAATGTAAAACAGATACCTAGGTAAAAAGTAGTGAAAATGATTGAACAGTTTGTGAATAAGGTGCAAAGCACCACTAGGGGGGGTATGCAGTGTACTGATTCACTATACTAAACTCGTTTAGCAGTATACACTACACTAAAACATCTTTTACTGCACTTTTATCCAAAAACAAAGCGGTGCCGAGGTGTATTCAATAACCCAGATGAGTAAGCTTATTGCATAAAGTTTGTCTCTTTTATAAGGCACACAGAAACTAAAAAGAATATGCATTGCGCAGTGTGAGTGTACATTTATAGGCTGAGTATACAAAATTTCTCCCTCACAATAAAGCATAAAACAAGCAGACCCTGAAAAGTCACTGTGCCATCTTGATATAACGCACAGAACATGGGAAATGTTCACAGTCCAACTCACTGGACCATGTTAGTACACAGAGTTGCTGAAAAAGTCACTGTGTTATGTTTATATATTGCACAGAACCTGAGAAATGTTCACTATTCTATTCACGGTTCTGGCCTTCAAGTATATTACGAGAAAATACATATATATAAACCTGGGCAAACGGTAGAAGCACTAGACTTGTGTGACCGATAATCCAAGAGGCTGATGCACGACTAACAGGGTCCAAGGCTGACGTGAGACTGACTACATTACTTATGGAAATAAGCTTGAAGTAATGAATCCAACTAGGTGTTATACCACAAAGCACCTTGTTCCCTGACTGTAACACTACCATATATTGTTCTAATAATAATAAATAATAATAATAATAATAATAATAATAATAATAATAATAATAATAATAATAATAATAATAATAATAATAATAATAATAATAATAATAATAATAATAATAATAATAATAATAATAATAATAATAATAAACCTTTATTTCCATAATACAATGGGTATTTGTCAGTCGGGGCAAGCCCCAACCCCCACTGTGGTGCCCAACCACAGCAGTACCTGCCAGGAAACAGCTTAAACTCTCGGTATTGGACGGGAACCGATCTTTCGACCTCGTGAATGCGAAGCCAGCGCGTTACCACTGTACTAGCCAGGACTCGAACAGCTGAATTGGTCGTCAGGTATCGGTTAAATGTACTAGCTAACAGCCGAGTACATAATTGGCCAATCAGCCTGTTAAAGGACCACTTAATGTTCATATATCCACAATAACAGGGTTGATAGAGAAGCATTGTGGAATGTGTTGTGACTGTATGAAATAAGTGAAAGTTTGTTGAATGCAGTGAAGAGTTTTTACATGAACAGTAGTGATTGGTTTGAGGTGAATGTAGGGTTATGTGAAGGTTGTGTAATGTCGCCGTGATTGTTTAATGTGTATATAGGGATGAATGGTAAGGGAAGTAAGACAAAGGCTTGGAATTATTGTGTGAATATGGAAGGTTGTGGAAATTGAATCAATTGCTATTCACGGATGACACAGCACTGGTGGTTCATACTGAGAATGAACTGAATCATATTGTGACTGAATTTGTTAGTGTTTGTGAGAGAAGATAGTTGCAGGTGAATATTGGTAAAAGTAAAATCATGAAATGCACGAGGAGTGTTAATATTGGCAGACTGAATCTAGCAGTGAATAGGGAATTGCTTGAAGTTAAGAGTTTTAAGAATCTGGGTTTGCACATATCAAGGAATAGACAAATAGATGCGGAGGTAAGTCATAGAGTGAGGGAAGTGAATGTCAAGGAGTGTGATGAACAATAGGTATGTGCGATGCATGAAAAGAGGAGGATATATGAAGGTGTCGACAGCATTGTATGGAGCAGAGACTTAGAATGCAAGAGATGGTGAAAATAACAATGTAATGGAGATGAGGTGTTTGAGAAGTATGATTGATGTATTTAGAATAGATATAGTTAGAAATGAGGAGATCAGGCAGATAATGGGTGTTAAGCAAAAGCCGTCAGATAGATTAGAACAAAGAGTATTGAGTTAGTTTGGACATATGGAATGGATGAGTGATGAGTGAACATCGAAGAGAGTGTGGAGTGCAGATGTAGTTGGAGTTAAGGCATAAGGAAGATCTAAAATGAGATGGATGGCTGGTATGCAAAGGGCATTGGATGCACGTGAAATGTCAGTGAAGCAGGGAAGAAAGTGTGAAAGAGATAGGAATGAGTAGAGAAATATTGTGTAGGCTATAGGTGACACGGGCCAAAGTGATTTTTCGCAGCTGCTACTATGGTGAATTGTGACGGACAGTTATGAGGGGAGTGACCATATGATGAAGAGGTGGAGGTAGATCAGCTGCGGCAGTCGGGCCTCACTCTAGACTATGCTTACCTTCCTACCTTGTGGGTGACCCAAGCAAGGTGTTTGGAGGGTAATGTGGTAACCCTCTATCCCCAAGGAATTAAGAGAAGTAGTTGAAGTATGGGTGAATTGTGATGAATAAGTTTCTTGCCTCTGCCCCCCTTACAAGGGGGATTGGGCCTTGTATCATTGGGTATAAAGATGTAACCAACCAGAGACGGGGACTAACGAGCATAGGGCGCTTTACCAAAAGCAAAATGAGCTAATTACAATATATATATATATATATATATATATATATATATATATATATATATATATATATATATATATATATATATATATATATATATATATATATATATATATATATATATATATATATATATATATATATATATATATATATATATATCCCTTAATAATTACATACCATGATGAGATTAATCCCAGTCACTTGTAATTAACAAGAAATTTAGTTTACTATTTGTATCGCTGATAAATTATTTCCTTTGTATCATAAACTCAGTTGTGATTGAGAAGGAAAGGGGTCAATAAGGACTCGAAATGACTCAATTAGTTTGCTTCTTTTTATAAGTGTTTCATTGATTGATTTTCCTTATCATTTAAGACTATATTAACAGTTTTTGAGGTCACACATGCACAAACACACACACACACATGGATCAAGATGCCATGAAAACTTCCTTTGCAGATGCACTACAGGGGAGTGTCAGTAAAAGATGTTGAGAGGATGGTGGGACTGGAAAACATACAAACGGTTGATTATAAAGAAAAAGTAATAGAAAAAATGAAAGATGATGTGATAGAACAGGGTAATCCACTGATTAAGCACTTGATAAAGAGAGGACAGTAGTAATCTCAGGCATAAGTGAATACCAGAAGTCAACACGGAAGGGAGACTTGAACAAAATAAAGCTAGGATTTTGAGCCTAATAAGGAAGCTTGGAGTATTATGTGGTCCAGAGGATATTGTAAGCATTCACCAATTTGGTGAATATCCTAGGGAGGGAAAGGAACGACCAACAAAAGTAACCTTTGAGAGGGGAACACATGTAGAGAAATATTGATGAGAAAAAACCTAAAAGACCTTCAAGAATTCAAAAAGCAGTGTGTATTACACCATACAGAACACAGGAAGAGAAGGAAAGGATAAAAAAAACTTGTTGCAGGAGGCTTGAAAGTTACATGAGGAAAGAAATGTAGAAAAGAAGATTTTTTTTTCTTTCATAGTTCTTCAAGACAAAGGGGGGATAAAGAAGATAATGAAAGAAGATCCGGGGATGGGGTCTCATTAAGATTACTGTACACATATGGTGATGGAATTGCTGGTAAGGCAGTAGAAATAATAGAATTGGATTCATAACAGTAAGGGAGATATAGTAGCGGTTACAGAAACAAAGTTCAGTGAGGATATAAAACGCTTTGCAGTTTTTCCTTAGGGCTTCAGAATATTTAGAGCTGAAAGATCTGAGAGGACTAGTGGAGAGATAGCTCTGCTTATTAATGGAATATTTCAGGTTGAAAAAAATAAACTTTGCCATAGAAAGTGGGTTCAATAATGAGTGAAAGAAGCTAAGGAGTGGAGAGACAAATGCTGGAAAATGTATAGGAGGAGAAAAAAAAAGCACAAATGTCTGGCAGACTTTTAAAATAGCAAGAAATGATTACCTAAGTAAAATAATAGAGGTAAAAAGAGACTATGAAAGGGTTATCACCAGGAAGGCTAAAGAAAATCCCAAGCTTTTCCACAGCTTTCTCAGAGGAAAACTGAAGGTAAAATGACAGGTTTTAAAGGTAAAGAGACAGGATGGAAGCATCTCTAAGATAGATGAAGATATCTGTGAAGTATTGAACTAGGAGTTTCAGTCAGTATTTACAGTAGAAATTACCCCACCCCCTCAGATTGCAGATATAGGAGCTCATGTGCCGGTATTAGAGAATATCATCTTTTCAGGCACAGAAGTATGCAAGGAGCTGATGGTGTTAGATGCCTATAAAGCTACAGGTCCTGATGATATATCTCCTTATGTACTTAAGATATGTGCTAAATCAATATCAGCGGCACTAAGTATTATATTTGGAAAGTCGCAGCAGTCAGGAGAGATTCCAAGATGCTGGAAGCAAGAGAACGAGGTACCTATCTTCAAAAAGAAAAGGAGACATATAGCGCTGAACTATAGACCTGCTTCCTTGACCAGCATATTTTGCAAAGATATGGAGAAACTATTATGAGAAAACTTCTCTCTTCACTTGGAATCATTCAACTTTTTGTCAGTGACACAACATGGCTTCAAAGAAGGTAAATCAACAGTAACAAACTTATTAGAATTTTATGATGAGGTAAGCCAAATTTTACAGGAAAGAGAGGGCTGGGCAGATTGCATATTCCTAGACATCCAGAGGGCATTTGACACTGTCCCACACAGGATACTTATTAAGAAGCTGCAAGCAATGGCGAAAATAGGTGGAAAAGTCTTGGAATGGATAAAAACTTATTTAGAAGGAAGGGAATAGAGGGTTAGAGTAAGACACTCATTGTCTGAATGGAGAACAATTAGTAGTAGCAGAGCTCCATATGGTTCAGTTTTTGGGTAACTTTTGCTCCTTGTATATGTAAATGACCTACCAGAGTCCATAAAGTCCTTCATTAATATGCTTGCAGATGATGCAAAGATTGTGAAGAAAGTAAGAGGTGAGGAAAATGGTAGAGAACTTCAGGAAGACTTACATAGTCTGCATGAGTGGACAAAAAAGCTGGTAATGAAATTCAGTAAATCTAAATGTAAGGTAATGAGAATGGGTACAAGCGCAAGAAGGTCCAAACTTGAATACTTAATTGCAGGAGCAGAACTTCAAGAGACAGAGAATGAGAGAAATGTAGGAGTAAATATACTGGGAGATTGGTCTCCAGAAATGCATATAAATGACCTAGTAAGGGCAGCATATGCTTTCTTAGCAAATGTAAGGGTAGCGTTCAGGCACATGGACAAGGAAATGCTCAGATATATTTATGTAACCTATGTAAGGCCAAAACTTGAATATGCATCCCCCTTACAGAATCCACACTTGAAAAAGCACATAGTTAAGCTGGAAAAAGTTCAAAGACATACCACGAAACTGGTGCCAGAAATAGGCAATCTCAGTTACGAGAAGAGGATGAGGGACTTAGACTTTCTATCACTTGAAGCTAGAAAAATAAGGGCATATGGTGACGATTTTTAAATTCCATCATGGTTATGACAGAGTGGATAGGAATCATTATTTTGATATGGCTGGCACTAGAACTAGAGGTTGAATTTTGAATCTTCGTAAGGAAATTTTTTTGCAGGGTGCATGGAAGAACTTTTTTTTAGTGTAAGAGTAATTGATGATTGGAATTGACTAAACAAGGACATAGTTAATGCTAACTCAATCCATAGTTTTAAGGACAAGTGCAATAAGTATCACTAAGTACAAAAATGGAACCGATCAGGAGACGGAGAGTTACGAGTTTGGGCTTCTTTCCAGTAAGTAAAATTAGGTAATTACAATTAGGTAGTTACACAAAGATGTTGTGATGGAAAGTTCTAATCCACTGATTAAACAGGCACTTGATAAAGAGAAGACTGTGTTAATCTCAGGCATAAGTGAATTGTAGGAGTCAACATGTTAGGGTGACTTGAACAAAATAAATGTTGGGATTTAGACCTGATAAGGAAGCATGGAGTAGTATGATGTCTGGAAAATATTGTAAACATTCACAAAATTGGTAAATATTCTAGGGAAGGAAAGACAATACCAATGAAAGTAATCTTTGATAGAAGGGACACATGTAGAGAAATATTGATGAGAAAAAACTCTAAAACCTTCATGACTTCAAAACAGTGTTCATTAGACCATACAGAACACAGAAAGAGATGGAAAAGATCAAAGACTTGTTGCAAGAAGTTAGAAGGTTAAATGAAGGAAAAAATAAAGAAGAAGAGAAATTTTTTTGCTTCAGAGCTCTTTCAGTGAAAAAGAAAATAGAAAAGACAATGAGAGCAGATCAGGAAATGCGGCCTCATTAAGATTGCTTTATATAAATGCCAATTGGTAGCTGGTAAGGCAATAGAATTAAAGGATAGGATTCACAACATTAAGGCAGATATTGTAACGGTTACAGAGACTAAGATAGATGAGGACATTAACAGTGTCACAGTTTTTCCTAAGGGCTTCAGAATATTAAGGGTTGAAAGATCTGAGAGGACTGGTGGAGGGATAGCACTGCTCATTAGTGAAACATTCCAGGTAGAAGAAATAAACTTTGCTATAGGAAGTGAGTTCAAGGAATTTCTTGTTGGTCACATAAAACCGGGTCAGAGAGTATTATAATAACTGTTGTATGTAAGCCACCAAGGAACCAACATAGTCTAAAAGTTTATGAGGGAGGTCAAATAGGTATTACTGAAGTCATAAATTCAGTTGTTATCATTGCACGGAAGAGAAAATTTAGGATTATAATTTTGGGAGATTTTAAGCATAGAGAGATAGATTCAATAAATCTTGACCCACACAGTGGAAAGGACTCATTTGGAGCAAGATTCTTAGATTGCATACAGGAGAGTTTCCTACACCAATATTTACTGGAACCAACGGGGCCAGGGGTGGAGATGAGTCATCATTGCTTGATCTAACATTTTTCACAGATGATGCGTTGGATATTGAAAGAATTGAGTATGAGCCACTAATTGGAAAGAGTTCCCACTGTGTGTTATTGATGGAGTATATCATAAAAAATGTTCTGTCTAAAAGTAGAAGCACTGAGGACATGAGGAGGAACTATCCAAAAAGAAAATTTCATCAAAGTTAATAGCTTTTTGCAGTTACTGACTGGGGGACATTATTAAACAGTAAATCTGTACAAGGAATGTACGACATCTTTTGTGAGGAACATGGGCAGATATTAGATTGTTGCATGCCTTCCACCAAAATAGGAGATATTCATGCCAGAGAGAAATGGTTCAGTAATGAGTGTAAGAAGCTGAGGAGTGGAGAGACAAATGCTGGAAAATGCATA
>JAXCGZ010015175.1:72500-85000 GCA_037179515.1 Halocaridina rubra
GGGTTAGAGTAAGACACTCAGTGTTTGAATGGAGAAGAGTTAGTAGTGGAGTTCCACAGGGTTCAGTTTTAGGGCCACTTTTGTTCCCTGTATATATAAATGACCTACCAGAGCCTGTAAATTTATTCATGAATATGTTTGCAGATGATGCAAAGATTGTGAAGAAAGTAAAAAACGAGAACAATGGTAGAGAACTTCAGGAGGATCTAAATAGTCTGCATGAGTGGTCAGAAAAGTGGCTAATGAAATTCAATACTTCAAAATGTAAGGTAATGAGAATGGGTACAAGTGCAAGAAGGCCCAAGCTTGACTACTCGGTGGCTGGAGTACAACTTCAAGAGACAGAAAATGAGAGAGATCTAGGAGTAAACATACTGGCAGATTTGTCTCCAGAAATACATATAAATGGCATAGTAAGGGCAGCATATGCATTCTTATCAAATGTAAGGGTAGCCTTCAGGCACATGGACAAGGAAATGTTCAGAAATATTTATGTAACCTATGTGAGGCCAAAACTCGATTATGCAGCCCCCTTTTGGAATCCACACTTGAAAAGGCACATAGCTAAGCTTGAAAAAGTTCAAAAACATGCCACGAAACTGGTGTCAGAAATACGCAATCTCAGTTATAATGAGAGGCTGAGGGAATTAGACTTACCATCACTCGAAGCTAGAAGATTGAGGGGGGATATGGTGACAGTCTTTAAATTCCTTCATGGTTATGATAGAGTGGATAGGGATTGATATTTTGATATGGCTGGCTCTAGAACTAGAGGTCATAGTTTGAAGCTTGGTAAGAAAACTTCTTTGCAGGATGTAAGGAAATACTTTTTCAATGTAGGAGTAGTTGATTATTGGAATTCGTTAAGCGGGGAGGTAGTTAATGCTATCTCAATCCATAGTTTTAAGGACAGGTATGATAAGTATCAATAAGTCTAAAATGGAACCGATGAGGAGACGGGAAGATACGAGCTTTGGGCTCTTTCCCGTAAACACAATTAGGTAATCACAATTAGGTAATCACACTACTAAGGAAAGATATCTCTCTTCACTTAAAATCCTTCAACTTTTTGTCAGTGAGACAACATGGCTTCAGAGAAGGTAGATCATCAGTAACAAACTTATTAGAATTTTAGGATGATGTATACCGAATCTTACAGAAAAGAGAGGGCTGTGCAGACTGCATATTCCTAGACTTCCAGAAAGCATTTGACACTGTCCCACATGGGAGACTTATTAGGAAGCAGCAACCAATGGCTAGAATAGGTGGAAATGTTTTGGAATGGATAAAAACTTACTTAAAAGGAAGGGAACAGAGGGTTAGAGTAAGACTCTCAGTGCAGTGTCTGAATGGAGAAGAGCTAGTAGTGGAGTTCCACAGGGTTCAGTCTTAGGGCCACTTTTGTTCCTTGTATATGTAAATGACCTACCAGCGTCTGTAAATTAATTCATGAACATATTTGCAGATGATGCAAAGATTGTGAAGAAAGTAAGAAACGATAGCAATGGTAGAGAACTTTAGGAAGATCTAAATAGTCTGCATGAGTGGTCAGAAAAGTGGCTAATGAAATTCAATACTTCAAATTGTAAGGTAATGAGAATGGGTACAAGTGCAAGAAGGCCCAAGCTTGACTACTCAGTGGCTGGATTACAACATCAAGAGACAGAAAATGAGAGAGATCAAGGAGTAAACATACTGGCAGATTTGTCTCAAGAAATGCATATAAATGGCATAGTAAGGGCAGCATATGCTCCCTTATCAAATGTGAGGGTAGCCTTCAGGCACATGGACAAGGAAATGTTCAGAAATATTTATGTAACCTATGTGAGGCCCAAACTCTAATATGCAGCCCCCTTTTGGAATCCGCACTTGAAAAAGCACGTAGCAAGCTCGAAAACAGTTCAAAGACATGCCACTAAACTGGTGCCAGAAATACGTAATCTCAGTTATGATGAGAGGCTAAGGGAATTAGACTTACCATCACTCGAAGCTAGAAGATTGAGGGGGGATATGGTGACAGTCTTTGAATTCCTTCATGGGTACGATAGAGTGGATAAGGATCGATATTTTAATATGGATGGCTCTAGAACTAGAGGTCATAGTTTGAAGCTTCGTGAGAAAATTTCTTTGCCGGATGTAAGGAAGTACTTTTTCAGTGTAAGATTAGTTGATAATTATAATTGGCTAAGCGAGGAGGTAGTTAATGCTATTTCAATTCATAGTTTTAAGGACAGGTATGATAAGCATCACTAAATACAAAATGGAACCAATCATGAGACGGGAAGACACGAGCTTTGGACTCTTTCCCGTAAGCACAATTAGGTAATCTCACACACACACACACACACACACACACACACACACACACACACACACACACACACACACACACACACACACACACACACACACATATATATATATATATATATATATATATATATATATATATATATATATATATATATATATATATATATATATATGTATATATTTTTGTGTGTGTGTGTGTGTGTGTGTGTGTGTGTGTGTGTGTGTGTGTGTGTGTGTGTGTGTGTGTGCGTGTGATTGCCTAATCGTGATTACCTAATTGTGATTACGGGAAAGAGCCCAAAGCTCGTATCTTCCCGTCTCCTGATTGGTTCCATTTTTTACTTAGTGATACTTATCATACCTTTCCTTAAAACTATGGATTGAGATAGCATTAACTACCTCCTCGCTTAGCCAATTCCAATTATCAACTACTCTTACACTGAAAAAGTATTTCCTTACATCTTGCGAAGAAGTTTTCTTACCAAGCTTCAAATTATGAACTCTAGTTCTAGAGCGAGCCATATCAAAATATCGATCCCTATCCACTCTGTCATAACCATGAAGGAATTCAAAGGCTGTTACCATATCCCCACTCAATCTTCTAGCTTCGAGTGAAGATAAGTCTAATTCCCTCAGCCTTTCATCATAACTGAGATTACGTATTTCTGGCAACAGTTTCATGGCATGTCTTTGAACTTTTTCAAGCTTAGCTACGTGCTTTTTCAAGTGCGGATTCCAAAAGGGGGCTGCATATTCGAGTTTTGGCCTCACATAGGTTACATAAATATTTCTGAACATTTCCTTGTCCATGTGTTTGAAGACTACCCTTACATTTGATAAGAAGGCATATGCTGCCCTTACTATGCCATTTATTTGTATTTCTTGAGTCAAATCTGCCAGTATGTTTACTCCTGATCTCTCTCATTTTCTGTCTCTTGAAGTTGTACTCCAGCCACCGAGTAGTCAAGCTTGGGCCTTCTTGCACTCGTACACATTCTCATTACCCTACATACTGAAGTATTGAATTTTATTAGCCACTTTTCTGACCACTCATGCAGACTATTTAGATCTTCCTGAAGTTCTCTACCATTGTTCTCTTTTCCTACTTTCTTCACAATCTTTGCATCATCTGCAAGCATATTCATGAATGAATTTACAGATGCTGGTTGGTCATTTACATATACAAGGAACAAAAGTGGCCCTAAAACTGAACCCTGTGGAACTCCACTACTAACTCTTTTCCATTCAGACACTGAGTGTCTTACTCTAACCCTCTGTTCCCTTCCTTCTAAGTAAGTTTTTATTCATTCCAAAACATTTCCACCTATTCTAGCCATTGCTTGCAGCTTCCTAATAAGTCTCCCATGTGGAACAGTGTCAAACGCTTTCTGGAAGTCTAGGAATATGCAATCTGCCCAGCCCTCTCTTTCCTGTAACATTCAGCTTACCTCATCCTAAAATTCTAATAAGTTTGTTACTGTTGATCTTCCTTCTCTGAAGCCATGTTGCCTCACTGACAAAAAGTTGAAGGATTCCAAGTGAAGAGAGATATGTTTCCTTAGTAGTTTCTCCATAACTTTGCAAACTATGCTGGTCAAGGAAACTGGTCTATAGTTCAGAGCCGCATCCCTCCTTCCCTCTTTGAAGATAGGTATCACATTTGCTTGTTTCCAGCATCATGGAATCTCCCCTGACTCCACCGACTTTTTAAAAATGATACTTTTTGCCACTGATATTGAGTTTGCGCATTTTTTAAGTACATGAGGGGATATGTTATCAGGACCTGTAGCTTTGTGAACATCTAACTCCATCAGCGCTTTGCATCCGTCTGTAGCTGTAAGGTTGATGTTGTCTAATACCGTCCCTTGAGCTTCTATCTCTGCAATCTGAGGGGGTGGGGTATTTTCCACTGTAAAACTGACTGAAACTCCTTGTTCAATTCTTTGCAGATCTCTTCATCCATCTTAGTGATGCTTCCATCCACTCTCTTTAGCCTTAAAACCTGTTCTTTTACCTTCAGTTTTCCTCTGATAAAGCTGTGGAAAAGCTTGGGATTTTCTTTAGCCTTCCTGGTGATGTCTCTCTCATAGTCTCTCTCTGCTTCTCTTCTTTTACTTAGGTAATCATTTCTTGCTCTTATGTATGTTTGCCAGGCATTTATGTTTTTACTCCTATACCTTTTCCAGCATTTGTCTCTCCACTCCTTAGCTCATTTACACCCATTATCGAACCATATCTCTCTGGCATGAATTACACCTATTTGGTGACAGGTATGCAGCAATCTACTATCTTCCCATATTTCTCACAAAAGATGTCATACATTTCTTGTACAGATTTGTAGTAAAATAAGGTTCTCCAGTCAAGAACTGCAAAAAGCTCATTTATTTTGATGTAATCTCCTTTCGGATAGTTTCTCCTCATGTCCTCAGTGCCTCTACTCTCAGGAAGAGTATCTTCAATGATATACTCCATCAACAACACACAGTGGTCACTCTTTCCAATTGGTGGTACATACTTAATTTTTTCAATATCCAACACATTATCTGTGAACCCTAGATCAAGTAATGATGGCTCATCCCCACCCCTGGCCCTTGTTGATTCCATTACATGTTGGTGTAGGAAATTCCCTTGTACGCAATCTAGGACTCGTGCCCCGAATGAGTCCTCACCACTGTGTGGGTCAAGATTTATCCAATCTATTTCTTTATGATTAAAGTCTCCCATAATCAAAATCCTACATTTTTTTTTCCCGTGCCATGTTAACAACTGAGTTTATGACTTCAATAGTACCTATATGACTTTCCTCATAAACTTCAAGCCTATTTTGGTTCCTTGGTGGGTTGTATACAACAGTTATTATAATGCTCTCTGACCCAGTATTTATGCGAGCAACAAGAAATTCCTTGAACTCACTTTCTATAGCCAAGTTTATTTCTTCAACTTGAATCCTTTCACTTATGAGCAGTGCTCTCCCTCCACCAGTCCTCTCAGATCTTTCAACCCTTATTATTCTGAAGCCCTTAGGAAAAACTGTGACACTGTTTATGTCCTCACTCAACTTAGTCTCTGTAATTGCTACTATATCTGCCTTACTCTTGTGAATCCTATCTTTTAATTCTACTGCCTTACCAGCTAATCCATCAGCATTTGTGTATAACAATCTTAATGATGCCCCATCCCCTGATCTTCTGTCATTATCTTCTTTATCTCCCCTTTGTCTAGAAGAACTCTGTAATGAAAATTTTTCTTCTCTTCTTCATTTCTTTTCTCTTTTAACTTCTTGCCTCTTTCAACAAGTTTTTGATCTTTCCCATCTCTTCCTGTGTTCTGTATCATCTAATGAACACTTCTTTGAATTCTTGAAGGTCTTTTAGACTTTTTTTTTCTCAACAATATTTCCCTACATGTTTCCCCTCTCTCAAAGGTTACTTTTGTTGGTCTCGGCTTTCCTTCCCTCGAATATTTACCTAGTTGGTGTATGTTTACAATATCCTCAGGACCACATACTACTCCAAGCTCTCTTATCATGTCTACAACCCTAGCTTTATTTTCTTCAAGTCTCCCCTGCCATGTTGGCTCCTGGGATTTGCTTATGCCTGAGATTACCACTGTCTTCTCTTTATCAAGTGCCTGTTTAATAAGTGGGTTTGCCCTTTCCATCACAACGTCTTTCATTTTTTCGATTACTGTCTCTTTATAGTCAACTGTTTGTATGTTTTCCAGTGCCACCACCTTTACAGCCTCTTTTACTGCCACATTCCCCTATAGTGCATCAGCAAAGGAAGTTTTCATGGCATCATTTTCCATATTCAGCTCCTGGAACTCTTTTCTGAACTGTTCAATGTTTTCCTTAATCTGGACATTCCAAGCAGCAATCTCGTCTCTCTCAGAAGAGAGCAGTGAACTAACATCTAATTCCTTTAGGTTGTCATTCAGCTGTTAGTTTTTATCTTCTTGTTTAGAAATTCTAGATTCTAGTTGACTCTTTTCCCCTTCCAGCTTCTTTATTCTTTTTTCTAGTTCTTTTCTCTTCTGCCCTTGTGCTTTATTTGCTTCCTCCAAAGATCTTATTTGCTCTCTGAGTGTTTCATTCTCTTTCATTTCTCCATCCATATTCCTAATTTTTTCATCAAGGCTTATAACCATTGCCTCTAAATTCTTGATTTTCTGCTTAAGTCTCCAAATGGCTACCCCTCCTACCGACCCATGGATGGGGGAGGTTTGGGACAGAGATGGCCTCATTTTTATGTTTTCCCCCTCACAGAATATAGAAAGAAGAAGAGAAAGAGGAAAAAAAAGAGAAAAACGTTTATTTAAGCTTCACACAGAATTTTTATATCTCCATATAAGTGCTATTTAGTGACTCAGTTTATCTCTTTTCTGGTAACACACATCTTAACTTAAAATCTTGACCATGGTAATTTAAGGATAAAAAGAAAAAGAAAAAAAAATGCAACAAAACAAAAGTCAAACCTGAAGGAAAATTCGAATTTGTGTCTGAGGTGGCACCCACCTGTTTCTGCTATATATTCTTCCTAACTGATAAACTAACTTGCTAACCAAGATATGTTATCACAGGATTAGACTTTACATTTAACTCAATATATATACAAAATAAAAACAAATAGTGAGTGTAAGTGTGTGTGTGTGCGTGGCCGCTTTCACATCAAAGTGGCATGTCGCACATGGCATACTACGTGGTACGCCAGTTGAAAACGAAGATCCGATAATATATGAAACCTTTCACACAGAAGTGGCGTGACACGTCCCATGTGCCATATGCGATTGGCGACGCAAGTCGCACTTGGCACATGGGACGTGTCACGCCACTTGTGCGTGAAAGATTTCATATATTTTCGGATCTTCGTTTTCCACTGGTATGCCACGTGGCATGCCACGTGTGACGTGTCACTTTGGTGTGAAAGCGGCTTAAGGAAAAAGAAACACAGATTCATATATAAAACAGACTATCCAAGCAAAAACTCGTGTTGTTGCTGTTTGCCGTTTTGTGTGTCATTATTAATCCCCTTTATGGTGATGGACACAACCCGGTTGGAGCTTGGAAAATACTGCTGGATACCCTTCCTAACGCTCCACGGTGGTAGCCTTCGCGGGTCTGTCATCTCCCTAGTAGAGTGCTTTAACCACCACGATCCACGGTCCCCAACTCAATATTTATGTTGTTGATGTTATGTATTTCCTTGGGTATTGACAAAGAGATAAAATGCATTACAGTTTGGAATCCATTAGTATTGCCAAAAAATTAAATCTTGGTTTTATTATTTTTACAATGTCAGATTCAGCGAAGACAAAACCAAAAACACTAATTCATGATTAATATAAACGGTGATGTATTAGCCTGACTTCTTCTAGAGCTTTTGAATATTTTCTTATCGATCTTTGCAGATATTGGGCCATTAACGAAGACTGACGATCCTAATGTATTCTTGGATGCTGTGTATGCTCTCAAAGCTGAAGGAGGCTTTGATGAACCTGAAAAATTTTGGAGTGGCTTGCAGGTACAATAAGAATCATGAGAATGCCTTATTAGTGGTCGACATATTACCCTATCCCATGCATCCTCCTCCCTCACACCACATACCATCATGTTCTCTCTCACCATGTCCATGAATCTTTTTTTAGGCCTGCCTCTACCCCTCCTGCCTAGCAACTCACTCCTCAACATCCTTCCCCCAACATACCTATCATCCCTCCTCTGTAGATGCCCAAAACTATCTCTTTCAGTCTCACTACTCGCATCATGTCCCAAAACTGCGTTCTCTGCTGCTGTCCCGCAAATTATACATATTCTACATCATGTGCATCCTTGTCATTCCAAAAACGGGTAGAAATCTTCATTACAAATGTCAAGTTATTCATCATTGGGAGAGATATTTGCATCTATCATGGATTTCTAAAAACATTTATACGAGAAAGAGTCCATATATATTCTTAAATGACAATAATATCAGAGCCTAGACTACTACTACTTTCCTAACACAAAGTTAATAACGTTCTTTGCTCGTTAAAGATGAACAAGGCATCTGGTCCCCATGGTATCCCTGCAATGTTCCTTAAGGAGTTTGCAGATGGACTGGCTCCCTTGGTTTGCCATCTTATTTGCCTCATTCTCTCAACCAGTATCTATCCTTCACCTTGGAAGCATGCTTTAGCTCAACCTGTTCATAAAAAGGATGATCGCTCTCTTCCTTCAAACTACCGACCTATTGCCCTAACCTCTTCTATCGCTAAAGTTTTTGAAACTTTACTCACTGTTCACTTCTTGAAACCCCTTGAATCTAGCTCACTTATCTCCGATCACCGTTACGACTTCCGCAAGGCAAGATCCACTGGTGACCCCCTGTTTTATCTTACTCATGTATGGTCATCTTTTCTGAGGAACTATGGGGAATCCTTTTATGTAGCCCTTGATATATCTAAGGCTTTTGATATAGTCTGACACGAGGTTCTGTTGGCCAAACTCCCTGCCTATGGCTTTACCCCTTCTCTCTGTTCTCTTACTTCCAGTTTTCTTTCTGACCGTTTTATATCCGTAGTTGTTGACGGTGCAATATCTAGCCCATTACCTGTTACCAGTAGTGTTCCACAGTGCTCTGTTCTTTCACCTACTCTGTTCCTTTATTTATTCAAGGATCTTCTTCAATTTCCATCTTGCTCTCTTCTTCACGCCTTTGCCGACGATTCTACCCTTCACTTTTCCTCTGCCTTTTCTTCAAAACCTTCATCTACTACTCGTAATTACTCTCGTATCACTCCATCTTGTACTCTCAACTCCGAGTTGCAGAAGGTATCTGATTGGGGGAATCATAATTTAATTAAATCTAATGCCTCCAAGACACAGACTCTGGCTATATCTTTATTTTCTTCTCCTCCTGATAGCCCCATTGTCTTCAAAGCTAATGAAATTTACCCTCTTAATTCTATCAACATATTAGGAATCTATATAGCCTCTAACTTGTCTTTGAGTAATCATATAATCCCAATTTATAAGTCTGCATCCAAAAATTTGGGATTTCTTTTTCGTTTTTGTCATTACTTTTCCTCTCTACAGTTACTTAATATCTGCTGGCTAGTACAGTGGTAACGCGCTGGCTTCGCATTCACGAGGTCGAAAGATCGGTCCCCGTCCAAGACCGAGAGTTTAAGCTGTTTACTGGCAGGAACTGCTGTGGGTGGACATCACAGTGGGGGGTTGGGGCTTGTCCTGGCTGACGAATAACCATTGTAAAATGGAAATAAAGTTATAATAATAATAATAATATAATAATAATATCCGTCCCTGCTTAGAATACTGCTCACATATCTGGGGTGCTTCTTCTTATCTCCTTGATAGGGATGAATCTAAGGCAGTCAGACTCATTAATGATCCTTCTCTTACTTCTAATCTAGATTCTCTTTCTCTTTGCCGTAAGGTATTAACCATTTCTCTTTCCTGTCGCTAGTAACTCAATCGCTGCTCAAATGAGTTGGCGATTTGCATCCCTCCCCCACTGACGAGGCCGCGTAACACTCGCCAAGCAGCCTTATCTCACAAGTACAGTGTGGAGATAAGTAGCTAGCGGATTTGTCGGTGCAGCGACTGCTTCTTCCCATCTACCTCCAGACTCTGGAACTCTCTCCCTCCTTTTGTCTTCCCAGATTTTAATAACCTTCAAAAAGCAGATCTATCATCATCTCAGGGCCTATTCCTTCCTATCTGTAGATCCTCAGTACTTTGATTATTTTCTGTCCTTTTCCTTTGTGTATCATTACCTTATCTCTGCCTTGTCCATAACCTTTTTCTTTTCCTTCGTCTTAATTTTTTCTCGTGCGCGGCCTTTATTGATGAGAGCAGTTTATTTGCCTGTCTCGGTGTCACTCATGAAAAAAATAGAAAATAAAAACAATTACAGTTCCAATTACGAGTAGAGTTACAGTTACTCTTACAATTACAAGTATTATGACAGTTACCATTACAGTTACAATTACTGAAAGTGCAATCACAATTATACGCGTAATTAAAATTATAGATACATTTACAGTTACACTTACAATGGTGAAGCGATGGGATTAAGCAGCTGCGGCTGTCGGGCTCGTGGCAGAAAATTCTTGCTTACTTAGGGTATCCTGTGAAGGACCCAAGAAGGGTTATGGATTTGTGGGGGGATTTACGGCAACTGCATATCCCCAAGGAGCTGAAAGGCATGTTCGAGGCATGCTTAGGCTCTATTTAATATACATTGACACGGTCACTCCCTCAACACGGGAGACTGCGTTTAATATATCTGTATGTATATGTATGTTGCAATTACCATTGCAGTTACAAATACAGCTATGAGTAGTTGCAGACTATTTTCTTTTCAGTTGGCCCTCACTAATACGCCAGATTTTGGTGATGTCTTCGCATTCACGGATGCGTCTGCAAAAGACGGGGAACTTATGGAGAGTGACGTGGCCATAGCGGAAAACAGACAGATTAGGGTAAGCATCTCTCTCTCTCTCCTCTCTCTCCTCTCTCTCTCTCTCTCTCTCTCTCTCTCTCTCTCCTCTCTCTCTCTCTCTCTCTCTCTCTCTCTCATTGATTGAACCTGTCTTCGCATCTCGGTAAACACTGGCGGCAGGTTATTCTCTCTCTCTCTCTCTCTCTCTCTCTCTCTCTCTCTCTCTCTCTCTCTCTCTCTCTCTCTCTCTCTCTCTCTCTCTCTCTCTCTCTCTCTCTCTCTCTCTCTCTCATTGGTTGAACCTGTCTTCGCATCTCGGTAAACATTGGCGGCAGGTAATTCTCTCTCTCTCTCTCTCTGTCTCTCTCTCTCTCTCTCTCTCTCTCTCTCTCTCTCTCTCTCTCTCTCTCTCTCTCTCTCTCTCTCCTCTCTCTCTCATTGGTTGAACCTGTCTTCGTATATCGGTAAACACTGGCGGCAGGTAATTCTCTCTCTCTCTCTCTCTCTCTCTCTCTCTCTCTCTCTCTCTCTCTCTCTCTCTCTCTCTCTCTCTCTCTCTCTCTCTCTCTCTCTCTCTCTCTCTCTCTCTCTCTCTCATTTCGCTTCTTTTATAGAGATAATCAAGCAATGCCCCCTTGGAATTCTTTTTCCTCACCCATCTAAGGAAAAATAATATATAACAGTAAAAATAAGAGATTAGCTATGCTTCGTACATAGTAATATTCCTGTAACTTAAGTGATTAAACCTAGTTAGATGAAATACTATTACGGAAGATACTGAAAAAAATATGCTGGTGTGCTCTCGAAAAACGTTTTTCATATTAAGTAAACAAACAAAAACACACAAAAAATTGGTTAAAAAGTTTAATGCAAAATGCTTCCATGATATTATATGATTTTACAGATATATACAAATTCCAATTAAGAAGATAAACTCATAGGAGTGAACTTGCATTTTTCCTATATCTCTAGGTGACCATTGTTTACAGTGGACCACTCCCTGGCGAGAAGGTTGAGTATACAGATGTTCCTGAATATCAGTACTTAGCTGATGTTACCGGAGGCCTATTCATTCCAGCAGACGAATTTTCTTTGGACGCTATCACTCCCATCCTTGGAGAAGGAGTTGAAAGCTCTGACGTAAGTGCCTGCAGTAAAATCACCTCAATTGGGTGAAACTTGAACGAGTTTGCATATTAGCATAGACGTATTGAGTAAAATAAAGCTCATATCGACGTGTATGGTGGTAGTATTGATTATAACCACCGCTGTTTCGAAATGCTAAAGAAAATTTCTATTAAAAAGTTTATTACAGTTCACTGAATTTTCCAGGTCGATGTTACACTATTAAAGAATCTGAAAGGCTTCCATGCCATTGAAGTACCCATTGATGACTCGATATATGATTTTGAGGTTCGAATTACTGGTGTTACAACAACGGCTGTTATGAAAGACATCAATGGTACTGTACTGCAATATTGATCAATTTCCTATAGAATTTTTATCTAGGAAATCCTATTAAAGATAATGACTAAGAGATCTATAGATATGCAACGCTATTTGTGTCAATTCAAAGATTTAACCATATGCTTCGCTCTTCTTCATCTTCAGGAAAGGATTATGATCTTAAAGACCAGGCTGCTCTGGATGCCGAACCGGACGTGGATGTGATCGTGTATACTGGAGGTTTCATTGTTGTTCGTTGGTTTGATCCTCACTTTGGCGTGTGGAGTCTAGAGGTTGAAT
>JAXCGZ010015175.1:90000-102500 GCA_037179515.1 Halocaridina rubra
AGGAACTAGAAAAAAGAATAAAGAAGCTGGAAGGGGAAAAGAGTCAACTAGAATCTAGAATTTCTAAACAAGAAGATAAAAACAAACAGCTGAATGACAATCTAAAGGAATTAGATGTTAGTTCACTGCTCTCTTCTGAGAGAGACGAGATTGCTGCTTGGAATGTCCAGATTAAGGAAAACATTGAACAGTTCAGAAAAGAGTTCCAGGAGCTGAATATGGAAAATGATGCCATGAAAACTTCCTTTGCTGATGCATTAAAGGGGAATGTGGCAGTAAAAGAGGCTGTAAAGGTGGTGGCACTGGAAAACATACAAACAGTTGACTATAAAGAGACAGTAATCGAAAAAATGAAAGATGTTGTGATGGAAAGGGCAAACCCACTCATCAGACAGGCACTTGATAAAGAGAAGACAGTGGTAATCTCAGGCATAAGCGAATCCCAGGAGCCAACATGGCAGGGTAGACTTGAAGAAAATAAAGCTAGGGTTGTAGACCTGATAAGAAAGCTTGGAGTAGTTTGTGGTCCTGAGGATATTGTAAACATACACCAACTAGGTAAATATTCGAGGGAAGGAAAGCGGAGACCAACAAAAGTAACCTTTGAGAGAGGGGAAACATGTAGGGAAATATTGTTGAGAAAAAAAGTCTAAAAGACCTTCAAGAATTCAAAGAAGTGTTCATTAGACGATACAGAACACAGGAAGAGATGGGAAAGATCAAAAACTTGTTGCAAGAGGCAAGAAGGTTAAATGATGAAAGAAATAAAGAACAGAAGAAAAATTTTCATTACAGAGTTCTTCCAGACAAAGGGGAGATAAAGAAGATAATGACAGAAGATCAGGGGATGGGGCCTCATTAACATTGTTATACACAAATGCTGATGGATTAGCTGGTAAGGCAGTAGACTTAAAAGATAGGATTCACAAGAGTACGGCAGATATAGTAGCAATTACAGAGACTAAGTTGAGTGAGGACATAAATAGTGTCACAATTTTTCCTAAGGGCTTCAGAATATTAAGGGTTGAATGATCTGAGAGGACTGGTGGAGGGATAGGACTATTCATGAGTGAAAGGATTCAAGTTGAAGAAATAAACTTGGCTATAGAAAGTGAGTTCAAGGAATTTCTTGTTGTTCGCATAAATACTGGGTCAGAGAGCATTATAATAACTGTTGTATACAACCCACCAAGGAACCAAAATAGGCTTGAAGTTTATGAGGAAAGTCATATAGGTACTATTGAAGTCATAAACTCAGTTGTTAACATGGCACGGGAAAAAAAATGTAGGATTTTGATTATGGGAGACTTTTATCATAAAGAGATAGATTGGATAAATCTTGACCCACACAGTGGTGAGGACTCATTCGGGGCACGATTCCTAGATTGCGTACAAGGGAATTTCCTACACCAACATGTAATGGAACCAACAAGGGCCAGGGGTGGGGATGAGCCATCACTACTTGATCTAGTGTTCACAGATAATGTGTTGGATATTGAAAATAATGAGTATGAATCACCAATTGGAAAGAGTGACCACTGTGTGTTGTTGATGAAGTATATCTTTGAAGATATTCTTCCTGAGAGTAGAGGCACTGAGGACATGAGGAGGAACTATCCGAAAGGAGATTACATCAAAATGAATGAGCTTTTTGCAGTTATTGACTAGAGAACCTTACTTTACAACAAATCTGTACAAGAAATGTATGACATCTTTTGTGAGAAATATGGGAAGATAGTAGATTGCTGCATACCTGTCACCAGAGTAGGTGTAATTCATGCCAGAGAGAAATGGTTCGATAATGGGTGTAAAAGAGCTAAGGAGTCCAGAGACAAATGCTGGAAAAGGTATAGGAGGAGAAAAAACATAAATGCCTGGCAAACCTACAAAAGAGCAAGAAATGACTACCTAAGTAAAAGGAGAGAGGCAGAGAGAGACTATGAGAGGGACATCACCAGGAAGGCTAAAGAAAATCCCAAGCTTTTCCACAGCTTTATCAGAGGAAAACTGAAGGTAAAAGAACAGGTTTTAAGGCTAAAGAGAGTGGATGGAAGCATCACTGAGACGGATGAAGAGATCTGCAAAGAATTGAACAAGGAGTTTCAGTCAGTATTTACAGTAGAAAATACCCCACCCCCTCAGATTGCAGTGATAGAAGCTCAAGGGCCGGTATTAGAAAACATCAACCTTACAGCCACAGAGGTATTCAAAGCGCTGATGGATTTAGATGTTCATAAAGCTACAGGTCCCGATGACATATCCCCTCATGTGCTTAAAAAATGCGCAAACACAATATCAGTGGCACTAAGTATCATATTTAAGGAGTCACTGGAGTCGGGGAAGATTCCAAGATGCTGGAAACAAGCAAATGTGATACCTATCTTCAAAAAGGGAAGGAGGGATACGGCTCTGAACTATAGACCAGTTTCCTTGACCAGCATAGTTTGCAAAGTTATGGAGAAACTACTAAGGAAACATATCTCTCTTCACTTGGAATCCTTCAACTTTTTGTCAGTGAGGCAACATGGCTTCAGAGAAGGTAGATCAACAGTAACAAACTTATTAGAATTTTAGGATGAGGTAAGCCAAATCTTACAGGAAAGAGAGGGCTGGGCAGATTGCATATTCCTAGACTTCCAGAAAGCGTTTGACACTGTTCCACATGGGAGACTTATTAGGAAGCTGCAACCAATGGCTAGAATAGGTGGAAATGTTTTGGAATGGATAAAAACTTACTTAGAAGGAAGGGAACAGAGGGTTAGAGTAAGACACTCAGTGTCTGAATGGAGAAGAGTTAGTAGTGGAGTTCCACAGGGTTCAGTTTTAGGGCCACTTTTGTTCCTTGTATATGTAAATGACCTACCAGAGTCTGTAAATTCATTCATGAATATGTTTGCAGATGATGCAAAGATTGTGAAGAAAGTAAAAAACGAGAACAATGGTAGAGAACTTCAGGAGGATCTAAATAATCTGCATGAGTGGTCATAAAAGTGGCTAATGAAATTCAATACTTCAAAATGTAAGGTAATGAGAATGGGTACAAGTGCAAGAAGGCCCAAGTTTGACTACTCGGTGGCTGGAGTACAACTTCAAGAGACAGAAAATGAGAAAGATCTAGGAGTAAACATACTGGCAGATTTGTCTCCAGAAATACATATGAATGGCATAGTAAGGGCAGCATATGCATTCTCATCAAATGTAAGGGTAGCCTTCAGGCACATGGACAAGGAAATGTTCAGAAATATTTATGTAACCTATGTGAGGCCAAAACTGGAATATGCAGCCCCCTTTTGGAATCCGCACTTGAAAAAGCACATTTCTAAGCTTGAAAAAGTTCAAAGACATGCCACGAAACTGGTGCCAGAAATACGCAATCTCAGTTATGATGAGAGGCTGAGGGAATCAGACTTACCATCACTGGAAGCTAGAAGAGTGAGGGGGGATATGGTGACAGTCTTTAAATTCCTTCATGGTTATGATAGAGTGGATAGGGATCGATATTTTGATATGGCTGGCTCTAGAACTAGAGGTCATAGTCTGAAGCTTGGTAAGAAAACTTGTTTGCAGGATGTAAGGAAATACTTTTTCAGTGTAAAAGTAGTTGATAATTGGAATTGGCTAAGCGAGGAGGTAGTTAATGCTATTTCAATTAAGTATCACTAAGTATAAAATGGAACCGATGAGGAGACGGGAAGATACGAGCTTTTGGCTCTTTCCCGTAAACACAATTAGGTAATCACAATTAGGTAATCACACACATACACACAGAAACACACACACACAGAAACATCTATATATATATATATATATATATATATATATATATATATATATATATATATATATATATATATATATATATATGCATATATATATATATATATATATATATATATATATATATATATATATATATATATATATATATATATATATATATATATATATATATATATATATATATATATATATATATATATATATATATATATATATAGTATATAGTATATATATAGTAGAATGGTGACTGCTCTATTCCTTCAAAATGCCGACCTACTGCCCTAACCTCTTCTATCGCTAAAGTTTTCGAAACTTTGCTTAATGCTCACTTTTTTAAACGCCTTGAATCTAACTCACTTATCTTTGATCACACACACACACACACCACACACACACACACACACACACACACACACACACACACACACACACACACACACACACACACAAATTTTTAAGTTAAGATGTGTGTTACCAGAAAAGAGATAAACTGAGACACTAAATAGCACTTATATGGAGATATAAAAATTCGGTGTGAAGCTTAATTAAAAGTTTTTCTCTTTTTTTTTTCCTCTTTCTCGTCTTCTTTCTATATTCTGTGAGAGGGAGAACATAAAAATGACGCCATCTCTGTCCCAAACCTCTCCCATCCATGGGTCGGTAGGAGGGGTAGCCTTCAGGCGACTCAAACAGAAAATCAAGAATATAGAGGAAATGGTTATAAGCCTTGATGATAAAATTCAGAATATGGATGGAGAAATGAAAGAGAATGAAACACTCCGAGAGCAAATAAGATCTTTGGAGGAAGCAAATAAAGCACAAGGGCAGGAGAGAAAGGAACTAGAAAAAAGAATAAAAAAGCTGGAAGGGGAAAAGAGTCAACTAGAATCTAGAATTTCTAAACAAGAAGATAAAAACAAACAGCTGAATGACAACCTAAAGGAATTAGATGTTAGTTCACTGCTCTCTTCTGAGAGAGACGAGATTGCTGCTTGGAATGTCCAGATTAAGGAAAACATTGAGCAGTTCAGAAAAGAGTTCCAGGAGCTGAATATGGAAAATGATGCCATGAAAACTTCCTTTGCTGATGCACTAAAGGGGAATGTGGCAGTAAAAGAGGCTGTAAAGGTGGTGGCACTGGAAAACATACAAACAGTTGACTATAAAGAGACAATAATCGAAAAAATGAAAGACGTTGTGATGGAAAGGGCAAACCCACTCATCAGACAGGCACTTGATAAGGAGAAGACAGTGGTAATCTCAGGCATAAGCGAGTCCCAGGAACCAACATGGCAGGGGAGACTTGAAGAAAACAAAGCTAGGGTTGTAGACCTGATAAGAAAGCTTGGAGTAGTATGTGGTCCCGAGGATATTGTAAACATACACTAACTAGGTAAATATTCGAGGGAAGGAAAGCGGAGACCAGCAAAAGTAACCTTTGAGAGAGGGGAAACATGTAGGGAAATATTGTTGAGAAAAAAAAGTCTAAAAGACCTTCAAGAATTCAAAGAAGTGTTCATTAGACAATACAGAACACAGGAAGAGATGGGAAAGATCAAAAACTTGTTGCAAGAGGCAAGAAGGTTAAATGATGAAAGAAATGAAGAAGAGAAGAAAAATTTTCATTACAGAGTTCTTCTAGACAAAGGGGAGATAAAGAAGATAATGACAGAAGATCAGGGGATGGGGCCTCATTAACATTGTTATACACAAATGCTGATGGATTAGCTGGTAAGGCAGTAGAATTAAAAGATAGGATTCACAAGAGTAAGGCAGATATAGTAGCAATTACAGAGACTTAAGTTGAGTGAGGACATAAACAGTGTCACAGTTTTTCCTAAGGGTTTCAGAATACTAAGGGTTGAAAGATCTGAGAGGACTGGTGGAAGGATAGCACTGATCATAAGTGAAAGGATTCAAGTCGAAGAAATAAACTTGGCTATAGAAAGTGAGTTCAAGGAATTTCTTGTTGCTCGCATAAATACTATGTCAGAGAGCATTATAATAACTGTTGTATACAACCCACCAAGGAACCAAAATAGGCTTGAAGTTTATGAGGAAAGTCATATAGGTACTATTGAAGTCATAAACTCAGTTGTTAACATGGCACGGGGAAAAAAATGTAGGATTTTGATTATGGGAGACTTTAATCATAAAGAGATAGATTGGATAAATCTTGACCCACACAGTGGTGAGGACTCATTCGGGGCACGATTCCTAGATTGCGTACAAGGGAATTTCCTACACCAACATGTAATGGAACCAACAAGGGCCAGGGGTGGGGATGAGCCATCACTACTTGATCTAGTGTTCACAGATAATGTGTTGGATATTGAAAAAATTGAGTATGAACCACCAATTGGAAAGAGTGACCACTGTGTGTTGTTGATGGAGTATATCATTGAAGATATTCTTCCTGAGAGTAGAGGCACTGAGGACATGAGGAGGAACTATCCGAAAGGAGATTACATCAAAATGAATGAGCTTTTTGCAGTTATTGACTGGAGAACCTTATTTTACAACAAATCTGTACAAGAAATGTATGACATCTTTTGTGAGAAATATGGGAAGATAGTAGATTGCTGCATACCTGTCACCAAAGTAGGTGTAATTCATGCCAGAGAGAAATGGTTCGATAATGGGTGTAAAAGAGCTAAGGAGTCCAGAGACAAATGCTGGAAAAGGTATAGGAGGAGAAAAAACATAAATGCCTGGCAAACCTACAAAAGAGCAAGAAATGACTACCTAAGTAAAAGGAGAGAGGCAGAGAGAGATTATGAGAGGGACATCACCAGGAAGGCTAAGGAAAATCCCAAGCTTTTCCACAGCTTTATCAGAAGAAAACTGAAGGTAAAAGAACAGGTTTTAAGGCTAAAGAGAGCGGATGGAAGCATCACTGAGACGGATGAAGAGATCTGCAAAGAATTGAACAAGGAGTTTCAGTCAGTATTTACAGTAGAAAATACCCCACCCCCTCAGATTGCAGTGATAGAAGCTCAAGGGCCGGTATTAGAAAACATCAACCTTACAGCCACAGAGGTATGCAAAGCGCTGATGGATTTAGATGTTCATAAAGCTACAGGTCCCGATGACATATCCCCTCATGTGCTTAAAAAATGCGCAAACACAATATCAGTGGCACTAAGTATCATATTTAAGGAGTCACTGGAGTCGGGGGAGATTCCAAGATGCTGGAAACAAGCAAATGTGATACCTATCTTCAAAAAGGGAAGGAGGGATACGGCTCTGAACAATAGACCTGTTTCCTTGACCAGCATAGTTTGCAAAGTTATGGAGAAACTACTAAGGAAACATATCTCTCTTCACTTGGAATCCTTCAACTTTTTGTCAGTGAGGCAACATGGCTTCAGAGAAGGTAGATCAACAGTAACAAACTTATTAGAATTTTATGATGAGGTAAGCCAAATCTTACAGGAAAGAGAGGGCTGGGCAGATTGCATATTCCTAGACTTCCAGAAAGCGTTTGACACTGTTCCACATGGGAGACTTATTAGGAAGCTGCAATCAATGGCTAGAATAGGTGGAAATGTTTTGGAATGGATAAAAACTTACTTAGAAGGAAGGGAACAGAGGGTTAGAGTAAGACACTCAGTGTCTGAATGGAGAAGAGTTAGTAGTGGAGTTCCACAGGGTTCAGTTTTAGGGCCACTTTTGTTCCTTGTATATGTAAATGACCTACCAGAGTCTGTAAATTCATTCATGAATATGTTTGCAGATGATGCAAAGATTGTGAAGAAAGTAAAAAACGAGAACAATGGTAGAGAACTTCAGGAGGATCTAAATAATCTGCATGAGTGGTCATAAAAGTGGCTAATGAAATTCAATACTTCAAAATGTAAGGTAATGAGAATGGGTACAAGTGCAAGAAGGCCCAAGCTTGACTACTCGGTGGTTGGAGTACAACTTCAAGAGACAGAAAATGAGAGAGATCTAGGAGTAAACATACTGGCAGATTTGTCTCCAGAAATACATATAAATGGCATAGTAAGGGCAGCATATGCATTCTTATCTAATGTAAGGGTAGCCTTCAGGCACATGGACAAGGAAATGTTCAGAAATATTTATGTAACCTATGTGAGGCCAAAACTGGAATATGCAGCCCCCTTTTGGAATCCGCACTTGAAAAAGCACATAGCTAAGCTTGAAAAGTTCAAAGACATGCCACGAAACTGGTGCCAGAAATACGCAATCTCAGTTATGATGAGAGGCTGAGGGAATTAGACTTACCATCACTGGAAGCTAGAAGAGTGAGGGGGGATATGGTGACAGTCTTTAAATTCCTTCATGGTTATGATAGAGTGGATAGGGATCGATATTTTGATATGGCTGGCTCTAGAACTAGAGGTCATAGTTTGAAGCTTGGTAAGAAAACTTCTTCGCAGGATGTAAGGAAATACTTTTTCAGTGTAAGAGTAGTTGATAATTGGGATTCGCTAAGCGAGGAGGTAGTTAATGCTATCTCAATGCATAGTTTTAAGGACAGGTATGATAAGTATCACTAAGTATAAAATGGAAGCGATCAGGAGACGGGAAGATACGAGCTTTGGGCTCTTTCCCGTAAACACAATTAGGTAATCACACACACACACACACACACACACACACACATATATATATATATATATATATATATATATATATATATATCTATATATATATATATATATATATATATATATATATATATATATATATATATATATATATATATATATATATATATATATATATATATATATATATATATATATATATAGATATATATATATATATATATATATATATATATATATATATATATATATATATATATATATATGTGTGTGTGTGTGTGTGTGTGTGTGTGTGTGATTACCTAATCCTTACAATTAGGTAATCACACACACACACACACACACACACACATATATATATATATATATATATATATATATATATATATATATATATATATATATATATATATATATATATATATATATATATATATATATATATATATATATATATATATGAATAATTTTTTACCCCGACCGGAGCTTCAACCTATAACTTATAATTACTAAGTTAAGGCACTACCAACTACTCCACAGAAGGTTAAAAGGAATCAGACCTTATAGCTTATATCTGCTATACTTAGGAATGAACTCATTCTATCTGAATACCACTATGTTCATATTACAGACTCTCCAACCTCACTCATGGTTTCGTTTTCGCATTTAATTCAACTCCCAATCTCATTCGGGACCAACAATAACCAAATAAGCACATTATATATGTGAAAACATGAATAAATTTTTACCCTGACTGGACTTGAACCTAGGACTTATAATTGCTAAGTCAAGGCACTACCAACTTCACCACAAAAGGTTAAAGGGAATCAGACCTTATAGCTAATATCTGCTATATGTAGGAATGAACACATTCTATCTGAATGCCACTATGTTCCCATTACAGATTCCACAACCTCACTCGTGGTTTCGTTTTCGCATTTAAATCAACTCCTAATATCATTCGGGGCCAACAATAACCAAATAAGCACATTACATATGTGAAAACATGAATAATATTTTACTCCAACCAGGACTTAAACCTACGACTTATAATTACTAAGTCAGGGCGCTACCAACTACCCCGTAGAAGGTTAAAAGGAATCAGACCTCATAGTCTTAGTAATTATAAGTCCTATGTTCAAGTCCCGGTCGGAGTAAAAAATAATTCATGTTTTCACATATGTAATGTGCTTATTTGGTTATTGTTTGTCCCAATTTAAGATTGGGAGTTGAATTAAATGTGAAAACGTATCCACGAGTGAGGTTAGGGAATCTGTAATATGAGCATAGTGGCATTCAGATAGAATGCGTTCATTCCTAAGTATAGAAGATATAAGCTATAAGGTCTAATTCCTCTTAACCTTCTGTGGTGTAGTTAGTAGCGCCTTGACTTAGTAATTATAAGTCCTAGGTTACAGTTCCGGTCGGGGTAAAAAATTATTCATGTTTTCACATATGTAATGTGGTTATTTGGTTATTGTTGGTCCCGAATGAGATTGGGAGTTGAATTAAATGCGAAAAACAAAACCACGAGTGAGATTGGGGAATCTGTAATATGGACATAGTGGCATTCAGAAAGAATGCTCTCATTCCAAAGTATTGCAGATATAAGCTATGAGGTTTGATTCCTTTTAACCTTCTGTGGTGTAGTTGGTAGTGCCTTGACTTAGTATTTATAAGTCCTAGGTTCAAGTCCTGGTCGGGGTAAAAAATTATTCATGTTTTCACATATGTAATGTGCTTATTTGGTCATATATATGTATATTTGTATATATATATATATATATATATATATATATATATATATATATATATACATATATATATATATATATATATATATATATATATATATATATATATATATATATATATATATATATATATATATGTATATATATATATATATATATATATATATATATATATATATATATATATATATATATATATATATATATATATATATATATATATATATATATATATATATATATATATCTATATATATATATATATATATATATATATATATATATATATATATATATATATATATAAATAAATAAATAAATATATATATATATATATATATATATATATATATATATATATATATATATATATATATATATATGTATATATATATATATATATATATATATATATATATATATATATATATATATATATATATATATATATATATATATATATATATATATATATATATATATATATATATATATATATATATATATATATATATATATATATATATATATATATATATATATATATATATATATATATATATATATATATATATATATATATATATATATATATATATATATATATATATATATATATATATATATATATATATATATATATATATACATATATATATATATATATATATATATATATATATATATATATATATATATATATATATATATATATATATATATATATATATATATATATATATATATATATATATATATATATATATATATATATATATATATATATATATATATATATATATATATATATATATATATATATATATATATATATATATATATATATATATATATATATATATATATATATATACATATATATATATATATGCCATTTTTTTTCCTCATTTTCTCAACCAGTATCTATCTCTCATTATGGAAGCGTGCTATAGTGCAACCTGTTCATAAGAAGGGTGACCGCTCTATTCCTTTAAACATCCGACCTATTGCCCAAACCTCTTATAATGTTAAAGTTTTCGAAACTTTGCTTAATGATCACTTTTAAAAACGCTTCGAATCTAAGTCACTTGTCTTCAATCACCAGTAGGGCTTCTGCAAGGCAAGATCCACTGGTGACCTCCGGTCCTATCTTAGTCATGTATGGTCATTTTCTTTGAGGCTCTATGGGAAATTCTTTGTCGTCGCCCTTGAGATCTCTACGTCTTTTGACAAAGTCTGGTGCAAGGCTCTGTGGGACAAATTCCATGCCTATAGCTTTACCCCTCCTCTCTGGTCTCTAACATATATTTTTCTCTCTGACCGTTTTATAACTGTGATTGTTGACGGTGCAACATCTGGCCCATTCCTTGTTACCAGAGGCGTTCCACAGTGCTCTGTTCTTTCACCTACTCTGTTCCTTCTCTTCATCAATGATATTCTTCAGTCCCCATCTTCCTCTCTTCTTCACGCCTTTGCCGACGATTCAGGCCTTCATTATTTCACTGCCTTTTCTTCACAACCTTACTCTGCTACTAGTAAACAGTTTCGCATCACTCTTTCTTGTACTTGCAACTCCAATTTGCAAAGGATATCTGAGTGGGGCACCCAAAATTTAGTTAAATTTAATGCCTCGAAGACACATTTTCTGGTTTTCTCTTTATCTTCTTCTCCTCCTTATAGCCCTGTTTTTTCGAAGCTAACGAATTTTACCCGTTTAATTCTATCAACATTTTAGTAATACATAATAACCTCTAACTTGTCTTGGAAGAATCTCATAATTGAAATTTCTAAAGCTTCATCCAAAAAATTGGGGGAGGGGGTTCTGTTTCGTGTTCGTCATTACTTTTACTCTTTCCAGTTATTTAAAATCTATAAAGGTCTTATCTATCCCTGCTTAGAATACTGCTCGCACATCTGGGGTGCTTCTTTTTTTATTTTTCTTCTTGATAGAGTTAAATCTAAGGCAGTCAGACTCTTTAACGATCCCTCTCTTACTTCTAATCTGGATTCTCATTTTCTTCCATGTAAGGTATCATCCCTTTATCTTTTCTATTACTACTATTTCCATGGCTGCTTTAATGAGTTGGCGAGTTGCATCTCTCCCCTATTGCCTAGGCTGCATAATACTCGCCAACCAGCCTCGTCTCATGCGTACTGCATGGAGATTTATAGCTCGCAATTGATCTGTGCAGCGAGTGCTTCTTCCCATCTACTTCCAGACTCTGGAACTCTCTTCCTACTTCTGTCTTTCCTAATTCTTATAACCTATATTCCTTCAAAAAGCTGATCCATCGTCATCTCAGGGCCTAATCCTGCTATATCTCTAGGTCTTCAGCGCTTTGACCATTTTCTCACTCTGTCCTTTTCCTTTGTGTATCATTACCTCATCTCT
>JAXCGZ010015175.1:107500-122500 GCA_037179515.1 Halocaridina rubra
TAGGTGATATTAGAGTCGAGGATCGAATCTTTTCCTTTTCGTTATAGAGGTAGAGACCGTAACTTTTTGGTAATGAACATGAATTCCCAGGGTAAGCTAATATCATTAGCATTAAAAATATAATCATATGAGTTGATTACCAAAAAAGACACATTTGAATGTATTCATTCCCTAGCTCCAGCACTCGCTGAAAGGTTACTCTCTTCTTTACCTGAGGTGACACAGATGGTATAGATTAGGTATCACTTACTGTTCTATTTGTTTGATGATTAAATTGCACCCATCACTATATGTTGAACCTTTGGAAGTTGTTGGGAAGGGCATCCAGCCTTAATCTCCAGCTTTGAAATGCCATTATCCATCCCATTTTAATGGGGACTGATTGTGACACAATAAAATGGTGCACATAATATGTGTTGCCCCTTTAAGTAGCAGTAAGTAACATAGTATGCGGTATATCATTATACCGCTTCTCCTTACCTTGGTCCCGAAAATAGTGCATTGCTCAGGGTGAAAATACTGATCATAAATAAAATCTAGTGCTTGTGCTGACATTTTTTCGTGCTCACTTATTATTGCATATTACTGCAAAAATGCAGATCACTGGTGCTTATGCCAAATATCGTACTTAAGCTCGCTTAATATTGTTTGTATTTTTCTTTTCCTTTTTTTATGTATGATGCTGGGACGGGCAAAGAAAATTACAATTTTTGGGACCTGGCACAACGAAAATTTTAAAGAAGTAGCAGTTTATGGACGAGACAGAAATAAAAGAATGATAAACAATAAAATGACAGGCTGAAAGAATATTCAGAGTAATGAAGACCTAGAAATAAGAATGAAGAGAAAGAAATTAAAATGAAACAGAGATGGGGACTGTTGTGACTTACCAGATGTAAATGAACAATAAGAGATGTGTATGGATATATGAGTGAACATACATACAGACAAAGAGTGAGCGTTCGAATGTACAGACAGATATTAATGCATGTGCATATTTACTGTACTATATATATTGGTTTCTTACATGTATATTTACTGCTTTACTAATGTCGTATGTATCATTACTGCCACCTCGGCTGTTAGCTAGTACATTTTACTGATAGGTGATGGCCAATTCGGCTGTTAGAGTCTTAGAGCATATATGGTATTGGAAACACCCAATCAGTAAACGAGAGGAGCTCTCACTGGTTGGTTAACTCTAAGCATCCATTGTTGTATGAATGTCAGTCGTGTATCAGCCTCTTGCTCTATTAGTCACAAAAGTCTAGTGTCTCTCCCATTTGCCCAAGTGTATAGTCTCTTGTATGTATATATGTATATCTTTCCTCGTAATAGGCTCTAAGGCCAGAACCAGGTGTGTGCTTCAAGAACCTATATCAACATGGTGCAGTGAATATTTTTTTCAGGTTCTGTGTGCCATATAAGAGAGACAAACATTTTGCAATCAGACTATTTCTCTGTGTTGTTGAACCACCCTGCAACACTTCGCTTTTTTTTTATTAAGGTGCAATAAAAGACGCTTTTGTGTAGTGTATAGTGCTCAGTGAGAGTAGTATAGTGAATAAGTACAATGCATACCTCCCTTGTGGTGCTTTGTGGCTTTTTAGCATATGTATTGCTATGGGAAGACTGTTTCTCCTCTTCATTACAGAGTCATCACGCACACCCTTCATTCGGATGAATGCATGATGACTGATGCTTGTTACCCACCACCACAATTTATTGCCATGTGCATCCTCGCCTGAGCACCACCACCTGAGCTTGCCTGCACGCTCCTAACTCTCGAACTATTCACTAATTTTCGCTTCTTTTTACCCTGGAAGCTGTTTTACATTCGTGAATTTTACTCACTCTGAGCCTTACCTGCCTTTTTCTACTGCACAATGGATGATTCTTCCTCTTCTGTCCGTTCTGGGGACTCCTCACATGCCTTTGATGAACTGCATGACTTCCATTACTTCCTCACCACTCTTTTTGAGGAATGTGAGGTAAAAATTACTCATTATGAGGCAGAGGCTGCCAAATACTTTCTCCCACCACTGCTAACTCCCAACATTACAGCCACACGGGATAATAGTGGTGATGTCCTTCAACTTCTGAAGTTTCTACAAGAGTCCGAGCAACACCAACTTTACCAGAACGAGCTTCGTAGGAAAGCTGATAACTTACGATGCCAGGAGAAAAATGAAAGATTTACGGCACTCTTACAGACAGTGTCAAACATGTGGAATGGCACAGCTCCCCTGCCCATAGCTGCCCTGCCCACACAAGCTGTACCTAACCACCCCACAAGCCCAACTGACTTGTCTGTTAGTATCAATTTCCAAGTTACACCAGTATCTCCTGCGACCCACTGTCCTCCTGTTCATCCATCTGCTACAACTATTTCCACGGCTATGCCCACAGCTGTTCCTCCTCCTTCAAGCAAACCAGTGTCACGAAGCCTACCCATTCTTCAAACTGATGACACATTTCAAGTTTTTCACCAGTGGGGTCATAGGTGGCACGATTTTGCGGTCATGATAGACCTTCAGAAATTGTCACTAGAGAAACAACTTATACAACTTTGCACGTGCGTCTCCCTTGACTAAAAAAAAGTTTTGGAGCACACACTTGGCATCTCTCCAGACACTTTTCTCACCTTGGACAGATTATTTGGCTGCTTGCAAGGTCACTTTAAGTATCTCAGGAATGAGGCCATTTGATGTCATGGCCTGCTTTGCTGCAAGCAAGCTGACAGTGAGTCCTTCAGGGACTTTTATATCCTCCTCAAAAATCTGGCTAAAGAGGTAGACCTGTGTTCTGGCAATCCCATCACATGCATTGAGACTCAGTTGAAGATGGTGATCCTGATGTGCTGTAGGTCATTCGAGGCTGCTCGTACAACTGTTTCAGCTATTCACACCTCTCCAAGTCAAGTACATCCAGTGTCTATTTACAAGAAGGAACAACAATGGTAGAAAATGGCCTCCTCCCAACAGACTCCACCAATACAGTCTTCATCCAGTTCTTCATGCCAGTCCTACAACCCCCGGCATGGCCTGGGAAGGTGCCCTGCTACTGACGGTACCTGTACCAACTGCAGCCATAAGTGTCACAGGGCCAGGAGCCCTAGATGCCCAACCAAGGATGTGCAATGCTGCAATTGCAACAAGACTTGCCACTACAACAGATGTTAAAAAAAAAGGAATAGGGTTAGGAAAGCTCGTCAGGCTCCGGTAGAGCTTCTCCTTCTCCCCACAAGCAACACAGCAACTGTCGTCACATACGACGCATCATTACCTGCAACATCATTACCACAGTGGACAAGTCATCACCTTCTATGGAAATTGATAGAAACCTTCAGGAGCCTAGCCAGCAACAGGAACCCCTCCTATTTGACAATCACCCTACTAGGCCTTTCGAGTCTGTCTCCACTGATTTCTTCCAGGTTGCAGGGAAGTCATTCCTGGAAATGCAGACAGATTATCAGGCTGGCCTGTGGTCATACCCTACGGACCTGACAAAACAGCTTCAAGAGTTGTCAGGATGTTCTGCAGATACTTCTGAGAAGTCTGTGTTCCCCTCCACCTCAGGACCAACAGAGGCCCACCATTTAACAGCTCTGACTTCCGAAACTTCATGGAACGTTGGGGCGTTCACCATGTGATGCCATTGCCCCACTATCCCCAATCAAATGAATATGCCAAGACAGCAGCCAAGTCTGAAAAGCACCTCATTTTAAAGATAGTGCCCAATAGAAACATCGACTGCAAGGACTTTGACAAGGATCTCCTAGAGCTATGCAACATCCATACTTCTGCGGGGCATTTTTCCGCCCGGGTGTTGTATGGCTGCTCCCTATGCTTCTGTGTCCCAGCGCACCCAGAGTCCTTCTCCAAGTAATGGTAAGACCCGACCGAGGACTGTGATGGCCGAGCTGCTGCTCATACTGAGCAAGTCAAGCACCAGTGCGATTCCCATGCCTGTCCCCTTATCAGGTTGACCGTCAGCCAGCGTGCCCAAATTCAAGACTCTATGTCATACCATTGAGCCAAGGTCGGAGTAGTTATGGGCTGCGGCAGGTTCAGGGAGTACGAGGTACGTCTTCCCGGCGGACGAGTCTAGTGGTGGAATCATCGACATCTCCATCTAGTGCCCTATCCTAGTGTTGACCCTCCCCCCATGTCCCTGTGGAACCTTGCTCGATATTGAAAAGTTCTGTAGATAACACCCCCACTGTACCACGTCATTCACCTTTATTCATGGAAAAGTGAGTCCGCTAATAATGGTACTATGATCATAAGGGGGAAGTGAGGTGTGGATATATAAGTGAACATACATACAAACAGACAGTGAGCGTTCATCTATACAGATAGACATTAAAGCATGTGCATATTTTACTGTATTATGTATATTGGTTTCATACCATGTATATTTAATATTTCACTAATGTCGTATGTTCCATTACTGCCACCTCGGCTTATTAGCTAGTATATTTTATTAACAGCTGACAGCCAATTTGACTGTTAGAGTCTTAGAACTATTATTTGGTATTAGGAACAGTTAATTAGTAAATGAAAGGAACTCTCGCTAGTTGATTAACTCTAAGCATTTCTTGTTGTTTGAATGTCAGTCATGCATCATCCTCTTGTCTTATTAGTCACGCAAGTCTTGTGTCTCTCCCGTTTGCCCAGGTATATAGTCCCTTGTATATATATATATATATATATATATATATATATATATATATATATATATATATATATATATATATATATATATATATATGCACATTACATATGTAAAAACATGCAGCATTTTTTACCCCGACTGGGACTTGAACCTAGGACTTATACTTACTAAGTCAAGGCACTACCAACTACACACCACAGAAGGTTAAAAGGAATCCAACCTTATAGCTTATATCTGCTATACTTAGGAATGAACGCATTCTATCTGAATGCCACTATGTTCATATTAACAGATTCCTTAATCTCACTCGTGGCTTCATTTTTGCATTTAATTCAATTCCCAATCTCATTTAGGCTATACAATAACCAAATAAGCACATTACATATGTGAAAACATGAATCATTTTTTACCCCGACTGGGACTTGAACCTAGGACTTATAATTACTAAGTCAAGGCGCTACCAACTACACACCACTAGGTTCAAGTCCCGGTCAGGGTAAAAAATGATTCATGTTTTCACATAAGTATTGTGCTTATTTGGTTATTGCATAGCTCGAATGAGATTGGGAATTGAATTAAATGCGAAAATGAAACCACAAGTGAGGCTGGAGAATCTGTAATATGAACATAGTGGCATTCAGATATAATGCGTTCATTCCTAAGTATAGCAGATATAAGCTATAAGGTTGGATTCCTTTTAACCTTCTGTGGTGTGTAGTTGGTGACACCTTGACTTAGTAATTATAAGTCCTAGGTTCAAGTCTCGGTTGGGGTAAAAAATGATTCATGTTTTCACATATGTAATGTGCTTATTTGGTTATTGTATAGCCCGAATGAGATTGGGAATCGAATTAAATGCGAAAATGAAGCCACGAGTGAGGTTGGGGAATCTGTAATATGAACATAGTGGCATTCAGATAGAATGCGTTCACTCCTAAGAATAGCAGATATAAGCTATAAGGCTGGATTCCTTTTAACTTCTGTGGTGTGTAGTTGGTAGCGCCTTGACTTAGTAATTATAAGTCCTAGGTTCAAGTCCCGGTCGGGGTAAAAATTATTCATGTTTTCACATATGTAATGTGCTTATTTAGTTATTGTATAGCCCGAATGAGATTGGGAATTGAATTAAATGCGAAAATGAAGCCACGAGTGAGGTTGGGGAATCTGTAATATGAACATAGTGGCATTCAGATAGAATGCATTCATTCCTAAGTATAGTAGATATAAGCTATTAGGTTGGATTCCTTTTAACCTTCTGTGGTGTGTAGTTGGTAGCGCCTTGACTAAGTAATTATAAGTACTAGGTTCAAATCCTGGTCGGGGTAAAATATGATTCATATATATATATATATATATATATATATATATATATATATATATATATATATACATATATATATATATATATATATATATATATATATATATATATATATATATATATATATATATATATATATATACATATATATATATATATATATATATATATATATATATATATATATATATATATATATAATATATATATATATATATATATATATATATATATATATATATATATATATATATATATATATATATATATATATATATATATATATATATATATATATATATATATATATATATATATATATATATATATATATATATATATATGTATATGTATATATATATATATATATATATATATATATATATATATATATATATATATATATATATATATATATATATATATATATATATATATATATATATGTTTCCTTGTAATATGCTTTAACGCCAGAACCAAGTGTTACTTTCAAGAACCTATATCAACAATGTGTAGCAAATACGCCAGAATATTAGGTATAGATGTAGGTATAGAAAAAGAATCCACTCCAAACTTACATTTATAAATCACAGAAAGAAAACAAGGTCTCTACTGCCCACTCTAACATCTTCCAAGATCTGCTCAATGAATATTTTTCAGGCCATGAATTAAAGGGATCTTTTGCTTCCTTCTATTATAATCTAAAACAGATATAAGCTACAATCATAAGTCTCTTAATGGCTACGCTCCTTAAGTCGATAATTTTCCCAACAGACTGGAGTATTACTGAGGACAATTCCATATAGCGGGGACATAGATGACGAATTTTACATTAGATCAGACCCATTGCCACAACAACCTTTCTACGTTAAACTCTATGGTCATGTTAAATCAGGTAAGTGTCGTTTATATATACCCGAGCATATGCATGCATGTTTGTATATTTTCCCCCCCCCCCCCCCCACACACACACACACACACACACACACACACACACACACACACACACACACACACACACAAAAGACTGTAAATTCATTCATGAATATGTTTGCAGATGATGCAAAGATTGTGAAGAAAGTAAAAAACGAGAACAATGGTAGAGAACTTCAGGAGGATCTAAATAATCTGCATGAGTGGTCAGAAAAGTGGCTAATGAAATTCAATACCTCAAAATGTAAGGTAATGAGAATGGGTACAAGTGCAAGAAGGCCCAAGCTTGACTACTCGGTGGCTGGAGTACAACTTCAGGAGACAGAAAATGAGAGAGATCTAGGAGTAAACATATTGGCAGATTTGTCTCCAGAAATACATATAAATGGCGTAGTAAGGGCAGCATATGCATTCTTATCAAATGTAAGGGTAGCCTTCAGGCACATGGACAAGGAAATGTTCAGAAATATTTATGTAACCTATGTGAGGCCAAAACTCGAATATGCAGCCCCCTTTTGGAATCCGCACTTGAAAAAGCACATAGCTAAGCTTGAAAAAGTTCAAAGACATGCCACAAAACTGGTGCCAGAAATACGCAATCTCGGTTATGATGAGAGGCTGAGGGAATTAGACTTGCCATCACTCGAAGCTAGAAGAGTAAGGGGGGATATGGTGACAGTCTTTAAATTCCTTCATGGTTATGATAGAGTGGATAGGGATCGATATTTCGATATGGCTGGCTCTAGAACTAGAGGTCATAGTTTGAAGCTTCGGAAGAAAACTTGTTTGCAGGATGTAAGGAAATACTTTTTCAGTGTAAGAGTAGTTGATAATTGGAATTGGCTAAGCGAGGAGGTAGTTAATGCTACCTCAATCCATAGTTTTAAGGACAGGTATGATAAGTATCACTAAGTCTAAAAATGGAACCGATCAGGAGACGGGAAGATACGAGCTTTGGGCTCTTTCCCGTAAACACAATTAGGTAATCACAATTAGGTAATCACACACACACTACTCGGTGGCTGGAGTACAACTTCAGGAGACAGAAAATGAGAGAGATCTAGGAGTAAACATATTGGCAGATTTGTCTCCAGAAATACATATAAATGGCGTAGTAAGGGCAGCATATGCATTCTTATCAAATGTAAGGGTAGCCTTCAGGCACATGGACAAGGAAATGTTCAGAAATATTTATGTAACCTATGTGAGGCCAAAACTCGAATATGCAGCCCCCTTTTGGAATCCGCACTTGAAAAAGCACATAGCTAAGCTTGAAAAAGTTCAAAGACCTGCCACAAAACTGGTGCCAGAAATACGCAATCTCGGTTATGATGAGAGGCTGAGGGAATTAGACTTGCCATCACTCGAAGCTAGAAGAGTAAGGGGGGATATGGTGACAGTCTTTAAATTCCTTCATGGTTATGATAGAGTGGATAGGGATCGATATTTCGATATGGCTGGCTCTAGAACTAGAGGTCATAGTTTGAAGCTTCGGAAGAAAACTTGTTTGCAGGATGTAAGGAAATACTTTTTCAGTGTAAGAGTAGTTGATAATTGGAATTCGCTAAGCGAGGAGGTAGTTAATGCTACCTCAATCCATAGTTTTAAGGACAGGTATGATAAGTATCACTAAGTCTAAAAATGGAACCGATCAGGAGACGGGAAGATACGAGCTTTTGGCTCTTTCCCGTAAACACAATTAGGTAATCACAATTAGGTAATCACAGTCTTTAAATTCCTTCATGGTTATGATAGAGTGGATAGGGATCGATATTTTGATATGGCTGGCTCTAGAACTAGAGGTCATAGTTTGAAGCTTGGTAAGAAAACTTCTTCGCAGGATGTAAGGAAATACTTTTTCAGTGTAAGAGTAGTTGATAATTGGAATTCGCTAAGCGAGGAGGTAGTTAATGCTATCTCAATCCATAGTTTTAAGGACAGGTATGATAAGTATCACTAAGTCTAAAATGGAACCGATGAGGAGACGGGAAGATACGAGCTTTGGGCTCTTTCCCGTAAACACAATTAGGTAATCACAATTAGGTAATCACACACACACACACACACACACCACACACACACACACACACATATATATATATATATATATATATATATATATATATATATATATATATATATATATATATATATATATATAAATAAGAGAAGGGGAAGGAAGAGGAAGAGGAAGAGGAAGAGGACGAAGAAACAGAATTTTTTTTTAATTTTTTCTATTGTTATATTACTGTTCACTTACAAATACTTTTGCATCAATAATATTGCATAATTTCTCGTGCATTGCAGGTAATGCCTTTTGACAGTTGGTGCAAGTACTCTAATCTAATTCAGTTTAATTAAATGCAGGTAACGTCTTTTGTCGGCTGATGCAGGTGATGATTACTCCTGTGGGAGTAATCGTGGAAGTAGATGCCTCCTCCGAAGATCTCTCCGCTCCAGCAGGGCTGAGAAGTGACGCAGATTTCAAAGTGACCAACTACGGCCTAGAGTCAGATTTCATCATCTCTGGCGTTGATGACAGGAACTACCTCACAGAGATGACACCTACAACGTAAGTTAAAATGAGACTTAATGAAAAAAACTAAGTGCACCGTTGTAAGTGCCACAATGAGTCCCCATTCGAATGTAATGATGACTAAGCAGTATGGCAGGCTAAGGCCCTAAGATGGCGATTGATCAACTTTTTGAAGGAAGATAGGTTATGAGGAAGAGAGTTCCAGAGTCTGGAAGTGACAGGAAAGCAACAGTCACTGCACTGACAAATTCTATAGCTATAAATCTTCACACAGTACCTGTTTGACGAGGTCGCTTGGCATGTTTTACACGAGCTCGCCATCAGATCAGCAATGGAATTAGCACCGATAGAAAAGAGAAAGAGATTTCTGTCTATCTATCTATCTATCTATCTATCTACCTATATATCTATCTTTCTATCTATGTTTTTTATTGTTATATTCTTTCTTTTTAGCGTTCATATATCCCCCAACAAGTCAGCGATAGTCACCGCCAAATTCTTTGTTCCATCTGGTGAGAGTCCTGGAAGGGTCAGTACTGTGACAGTAACTGCCCAATCTACACAACAGGAGACATCTGTCAACAGCGCTGTCACTCATTTTGTCGTATTGGGTGTAAGTTCTTTAATGCTTCCTCGTTTAATTTACTATATAATATTCATCATCATCATTATCACCTCCTACGTCGTGTGATGCACAAGTCTTCGTTAAAATTCCGTCACTCAATTCTTTCCTGTGCCTGCACTCAGTGCCGTATTATCCCTAAGGCTGATTAAGCTGAAGCCTAGGGATAGATGCAACGGGTGAGTTAAACTATATATATATAAAAAAAATGGGTCAATTTGTGAACTTTTGTAGCACAATCAGGGATTATTTTCTGTTACTCGATTAAGTACTTCATAATATGTAATATCATTGTAATAAATTGCATCAAAGGATAGCGTGAATTTCGCGGGGAGGGGCATATAGGGGGATGTCGAGGGGCCCAAAGAAGCTCAAAGCCTACGGGCCCTGCCATGAGAAAGTGCTGCACTATGCAGGTATTGATCTCCACTCATCTCCAGCCTCAATTTTCATGGTTCTCACCCAAGTAGTTCTGGGTCTCCCAGTTCTTCTGGTGCACCGAGGAGCCCATTTGACACTGTCAGGTAGTGGTATATCCGGGGCTGTTCAAATGTCATGCTCAAACCATCTCCATCTTCCCTTCATCATGACCTTCTCTACAGTCCTCTACCTTTACTTCTGTAGATCTCTATTCATCTGCTAGCTTGTGCTTCATAGTTCTCATCCAAGTACGTTTGGATCTTCGATAACTTACATTCTTTGCAAAATCAGAATGACACATAATTTCTATTACACAGTTTTCAGCTCCCGCAAATATGATATCATTGTATGCTATGCAATATCCAAGTCGAAATGAAAATAACAGCAGTAGAAGCTTAATTGCATTTTTTTCCGACTACATACCTGCTTATTTCAAAGCTGATTGAATATTGTAACTTTTTAGATACTAATATTATATTGGTACTTCTTAGGTATCCTATGTACTTGATTTTCATAAAAAAGAATGAAATGTTCTCTCATAAGATACCTATCATTAGCAAGAGTCTAAACTAGGCAATGCTATATTTCTGTGTTATTTAGAAGCCACTCTACACATCAGAGTGAACAACAGCAAGTTTCCAGTTAACATTTTTGTATACCACTGAAGTTTCAACTCGATATGATAGGCTCTTATTACAGAATATATTAAAAGTCTAAGGATCGTAAGAATCATTGGTATAATCATCATTATCAAATCTTCCGGCTTTTGCCGTCAGGGGTTACCACAGCACATCAATTGTCTCCATATTGCCCTACAACTTGCGAACACCTTCGTCACTCCACACACACTTACCTCATATATTCCCTCACAACATCCTTGAACCACCTCTTTGGCCTACCTCTCCACCTCCTGGCTGGTACCCCCATCCACAGTATCCTTCTCACATTACACCCATCATTCCCACTCAGCACATGCTCAAACCATCTCATGTGCTTTTAGTATATGTCGATATTTTAGATATTACCGGTATTAGCATTACATTTGAACATTCTATTATTTTGCAATTACAGTTGCAAAGAGAGGTACCCATCATAATTTTTATCCTAGGAAAAGTAAGATATCATTTTAAAGCTGATTGAATATTAAAGCTTTTTAGATCCTAACTTTATATAGGTTCTCCTTCAGTATCATATTTAGTTGATTTTCATATGAAAACTTTAACATAAGATATTCATATTCCGCAATATTTTACCCCATGCAAAATTACATTTCTGCTTTATGCTTCCTCAGGATCAAGATTACACTTCACCCAAATGCAATATAAGCACACTACCTGACTGTGGTGATTTCATTTATAATGGAGTTTGCTTGGAGAGGAACTGGACTGCAGCAGCTGTTCTACAGGACATTGGAACAGGTTAGATTTGCTGTTGTTCCCTAATATGTTGGCCAAACAGCCCCGACCGCTTAGTCTACTCGGTGCTATTTATTTATCTAAAAAATTGCCTTCCACACATGTATATTTTTTCAACATACGTATCGAAAGAGAAAACTTAGTACATATTATTATATTGGCTATGTAAATACAATGAACTCCCTACATACCTCTTGTAAGCTTCATTCTGTATCCATAAGTACAGCCTTTGATAATCATATTCATAGATATATTTCGCATAGGCTAATCACCTTCATTTTCTCAAAGGTGTTTATGCCATGTCATTTAATCAAGCCCAGTTTTCCCACCACTTCTTATCTTAATTATAGTTCCTATATTATTCCGTAAAGAAAAATATCTGAGTACAAACTATTAGCATACTGCACTAAATAGTAAGGAAGCCCATCAGTGAAACAAAACTTATAAAACAATGCTATATTTCGGATCCTAACTGAGAAGGGATCCAGTTAGGATCCGAAGTTTAGCATTGTTTTATGTTTTGTTTCACTGATGGGCTTCCTTACAATAAATATCTGGTCTACGAATAACTCTCTCTCTCTCTCTCTCTCTCTCTCTCTCTCTCTCTCTCTCTCTCTCTCTCTCTCTCTCTCTCTCTCTCTCTCTCTCTCTCTCTCTCTCTCTCTCTCTCTATATATATATATATATATATATATATATATATATATATATATATATATATATATATATATATATATATATATATATATATATATATATATATATCACAAATCTCATTATTTGGGTGAAGGAACTTCATCTGGCGGGGTGACTCTTCATGTGATCCTTCATTGTATATTTGTGTATTTTGTGCACATCACACACATTCTTGCTAAGAACAATGGGTATATGATGGTGTATGTGGTTACTGGGAGGGGAACTGGTTATGATCGCAACAAAGTTGTTACTATTTTTTTTTTTCTACTGCCTTTACACAGTGTCCACATTCAGAGAGGACTTGGTATAACTTGTATAACCAGTGCATTGAAAGTATCATTGCGTTAAATTTGGGAGGGAATGAACCTTGTTACCCAGTAGTTTTTTAAAGTCTCACAGATATATGAGCAATATTTTTTGACTAGGGTTCCTATTTATTTTTTATAGGTACTGTATATGAATATTTTTATTATATAACGCACCTCACATAGCATTGGTTAATGGTTTTACTAATAGACATGTCTGTAGTATGCTTGATAATTTTAATAATAGTCCAGTCTGTATGACTGCAGTATGCATTACAAACAGATTAAATCATAGGGTCTTCTTACTATTATTTTTTTCCCTCTTTTGTATATCTCCAGCTTTAACTATAGTTTCCTCTTAATACTGCATAACTGCTTGTTTCATGTTTTTTTCTATCGTCGGCCCCAAGTGCTCTGTTTAGTAGTTTTCTCTCTGTTTACAAACATTTTTATTACTTCTCATTTCTTCAGTTTTTCTGCTACCAGTCCTATTTGGTATAGTTTTGAAAAACTTCCTGCAAACCTTTTTGAAACTTTTGCGAAACAAAAATATTTCCTGTGTAGAAAAACCGTGAGCTAATTTAAAATATTTGAAAAACCTCCCATTAAGCTTATTTTTTTTGAGAAACCACTCAATGAATTGTTTTTCAAACGGCTCCTAAAATTACTTCTTTGTTTTCATAATCCAGTTGCTAAACATACTTTTCTTGTTTTGAAAACCACTTGCTAAACATACGTACTGTATTAGTTTTGGTATGACTTGCTAAACATATTTTTTTGTTTTCAAACAACCACTTGCTAAACAGACATATTTGCTTTGATTAACCACTGACTATAAGTGCCTTTGTTAATAATTAAAACCATTTTTAATTTTTGTTACGTAGATGTGTAGGGATCATTGTGTATCTGTACCTTAATCTCAATTGAGTTGTCTTCTATCATTATTTCTCACTACTGAACGATATCATTAGTGACTGATAATTGGCTCTAGCTGTTCATGGACATGCTTTCCCCTCTTGCCAATTTTATCACCACACTTAAGTTTCAGCCAGTTTAATTTATTTTCTCTCTCTCTCTCTCTCTCTCTCTCTCTCTCTCTCTCTCTCTCTCTCTATATATATATATATATATATATATATATATATATATATATATATATATATATATATATATATATATATATATATATATATATATATATATACTTCGTTTGTTTCGAAGACAAGAGGGCTATCAGGAGAAGCATATAAAGAGATAGCCAGAAACTGCGTCTTGGAGGCATTAAATTTAACTAAATATTGGGTACCTCACTCAGATACCCTCTGCATATCAGAGTTGAGAGCAGTAGAAAGAGTGATGCAAGACTGACTACGAGTATCAGTTGAAGGTTGTGAAGAAAAGGCAGACGAAATGTGAAGGGTAGAATCATCAGCAAATGCGTGAAGAAAAGGAGAAGATGGGGATTGTAGAAGATCATTAATGAAGAGAAGGAAAAGAGTAGGTGACAGAACAGAGCCCTGAGGAACCCCACTGGTAACAGGGAATGGTCTAGATATTGTACAGTCAACAACTGCAGATATAAATTGGTCAGAAAGAAAACTGGAGATCAAAGAACAGAGAGAAGGGGTAAAGCCATAGGCAGGGAGTTTGGCCAATAGAGCCTTGTGCCAGACTCTGTCAAAAGCCTTAGAGATACCAAGGGCAACGACAAAGGATTCCCCATAGTTCCCCAGAGAAGATGACCATACATAGTAAGTTAGGACAGGGGGTCACCAGTGGATCTTGCTTTGTGGAAGCCGTACTGGTGATCAGAGATAAGTCAGTTAGATTCAAGAGGTTTCAAAAAGTGAGCATTGAGCAAAGTTTCAAAAACTTTACCAATAGAAGAATTGGGGCAATAGGTCTGTAGTTTGACAGATTGAGGCAAAAAAGACGGCAAAGCAAAGGAGCCAGTTCATCTGCAAACTCCTTAAGGAACCTTGCAAGGACACCATCAGGACCAGATACCCTGCTCATCATTAATGAATGAAGAACCTTATGAACTTTGCGTGAAGAAAGGATAAGGGAGGGTACTG
>JAXCGZ010015175.1:135000-140000 GCA_037179515.1 Halocaridina rubra
TACTTCAAAATGTAAGGTAATGAGAATGGGTACAAGTGCAAGAAGGCCCAAGCTTGACTACTCGGTGGCTGGAGTACAACTTCAAGAGACAGAAAATGAGAGAGATCTAGGAGTAAACATACTGGCAGATTTGTCTCCAGAAATACATATAAATGGCATAGTAAGGGCAGCATATGCATTCTTATCAAATGTAAGGGTAGCCTTCAGGCACATGGACAAGGAAATGTTCAGAAATATTTATGTAACCTACGTGAGGCCAAAACTCGAATATACAGCCCCCTTTTGGAATCCGTACTTGAAAAAGCACATAGCTAAGCTTGAAAAAGCTCAAAGACATACCACGAAACTGGTGCCAGAAATACGCAATCTCAGTTTTGATGAGAGGCTGAGGGAATTAGACTTACCATCACTCGAAGCTAGAAGAGTGAGGGGGGATATGGTGACAGTCTTTAAATTCCTTCATGGTTATGATAGAGTGGATAGGGATCGATATTTTGATATGGCTGGCTCTAGAACTAGAGGTCATAGTTTGCAGCTTGGTAAGAAAACTTCTTTGCAGGATGTAAGGAAATACTTTTCAGTGTAAGAGTAGTTGATAATTGGAATTGGCTAAGCGAGGAGGTAGTTAATGCTATCTCAATGCATAGTTTTAAGGACAGGTATGATAAGTATCACTAAGTCTAAAATGGAACCAATCAGGAGACAGGAAGATACGAGCTTTGGGCTCTTTCCCGTAAACACAATTAGGTAAACAATTAGGTAATCACAGAAACAGGTGGGTGCCACCTCAGACACAGGTTCAAATTTTTCCTTCAGGTTTGACTTTTGTTTTGTTGCATTTTTTTTCTTTTCTTTTTATCCTTAAATTACCATGGTCAAGTCTTTAAGTTAAGATGTGTGTTACCAGAAAAGAGATAAACTGAGTCACTAAATAGCACTAATATGGAGATATAAAAATTCTGTGTGAAGCTTAATTAAAAGTTTTTCTCTTTTTTTTTCCTCTTTCTCGTCTTCTTTCTATATTCTGTGAGAGGGAGAACATAAAAATGACGCCATCTCTGTCCCAAACCTCTCCCATCCATGGGTCGGTAGGAGGGGTAGCCATTAGGAGACTTAAACAGAAAATCAAGAATTTAGAGGAAATGGTTATAAGCCTTGATGATAAAATTCGGAATATGGATGGAGAAATGAAAGAGAATGAAACACTCAGAGAGCAAATAAGATCTTTGGAGGAACAAAACAAACAAACAAACAAACAAACAAACTTTATTTCCATTTCAATACAATGGGTATTCATCAGCCAGGGCAAGCCCCAACCCCCCACTGTGGTGTCCAACCACAGCAGTTCCTGCCAGTAAACAGCTTAAACTCTCGGTCTTGGACGGGAACCAATCTTTCGACCTCGTGAATGCGAAGCCAGCACGTTACCACTGTACTAGCCAGCAGGAAGCAAATAAAGCACAAGGGCAGGAGAGAAAGGAACTAGAAAAAAGAATAAAGAACTTGGAAGGGGAAAAGAGTCAACTAGAATCTAGAATTTCTAAACAAGAAGATAAAAACAAACAGCTGAATGACAACCTAAAGGAATTAGATGTTAGTTCACTGCTCTCTTCTGAGAGAGACGAGATTGCTGCTTGGAATGTCCAGATTAAGGAAAACATTGAACAGTTCAGAAAAGAGTTCCATGGAGCTGAATATGGAAAATGATGCCATGAAAACTTCCTTTGCTGATGCACTAAAGGGGAATGTGGCAGTAAAAGAGGCTGTAAAGGTGGTGGCACTGGAAAACATACAAACAGTTGACTATAAAGAGACAGTAATCGAAAAAATGAAAGACGTTGTGATGGAAAGGGCAAACCCACTCATCAGACAGGCACTTGATAAGGAGAAGACAGTGGTAATCTCAGGCATAAGCGAATCCCAGGAGCCAACATGGCAGGGGAGACTTGAAGAAAATAAATCTAGGGTTGTAGACCTGATAAGAAAGCTTGGAGTAGTATGTGGTCCTGAGGATATTGTAAACATACACCAACTAGGTAAATATTCTAGGGAAGGAAAGCCAAGACCAACAAAAGTAACCTTTGAGAGAGGGGAAACATGTAGGGAAATATTGTTGAGAAAAAAAAGTTTAAAAGACCTTCAAGAATTCAAAGAAGTGTTCATTAGACGATACAGAACACAGGAAGAGATGGGAAAGATAAAAAACTTGTTGCAAGAGGCAAGAAGGTTAAATGATGAAAGAAATGAAGAAGAGAAGAAAAATTTTCATTACAGAGTTCTTCCAGACAAAGGGGAGATAAAGAAGATAATGACAGAAGATCAGGGGATGGGGCCTCATTAAGATTGTTATACACAAATGCTGATGGATTATCTGGTAAGGCAGTAGAATTAAAAGATAGGATTCACAACAGTAAGGCAGATATAGTAGCAATTACAGAGACTAAGTTGAGTGAGGACATAAACAGTGTCACAGTTTTTCCTAAGGGCTTCAGAATACTAAGGGTTGAAAGATCTGAGAGGACTGGTGGAGGGATAGCACTGCTCATAAGTGAAAGGATTCAAGTCGAAGAAATAAACTTGGCTATAGAAAGTGAGTTCAAGGAATTTCTTGTTGCTCGCATAAATATTGGGTCAGAGAGCATTATAATAACTGTTGTATACAACCCACCAAGGAACCAAAATAGGCTTGAAGTTTATGAGGAAAGTCATATAGGTACTATTGAAGTCATAAACTCAGTTGTTAACATGGCACGGGAAAAAAAATGTAGGATTTTGATTATGGGAGACTTTAATCATAAAGAGATAGATTGGATAAATCTTGACCCACACAGTGGTGAGGACTCATTCGGGGCAAGATTCCTAGATTGCGTACAAGGGAATTTCCTACACCAACATGTAATGGAACCAACAAGGGCCAGGGGTGGGGATGAGTCATCACTACTTGATCTAGTGTTCACAGATAATGTGTTGGATATTGAAAAAATTGAGTATGAACCACCAATTGGAAAGAGTGACCACTGTGTGTTGTTGATGGAGTATATCATTGAAGATATTCTTCCTGAGAGTAGAGGCACTAAGGACATGAGGAGGAACTATCCGAAAGGAGATTACATCAAAATGAATGAGCTTTTTGCAGTTATTGACTTGAAAATCTTATTTTACAACAAATCTGTACAAGAAATGTATGACATCTTTTGTGAGAAATATGGGAAGATAGTAGATTGCTGCATACCTGTCACCAAAGTAGGTGTAATTCATGCCAGAGAGAAATGGTTCGATAATGGGTGTAAAAGAGCTAAGGAGTGGAGAGACAAATGCTGGAAAAGGTAAAGGAGGAGAAAAAACATAAATGCCTGGCAAACCTACAAAAGAGCAAGAAATGACTACCTAAGTAAAAGGAGAGAGGCAGAGAGAGACTATGAGAGGGACATCACCAGGAAGGCTAAAGAAAATCCCAAGCTTTTCCACAGCTTTATCAGAGGAAAACTGAAGGTAAAAGAACAGGTTTTAAGGCTAAAGAGAGCGGATGGAAGCATCACTGAGACGGATGAAGAGATCTGCAAAGAATTGAACAAGGAGTTTCAGTCAGTATTTACAGTAGAAAATACCCCACCCCCTCAGGTTGCAGTGATAGAAGCTCAAGGGCCGGTATTAGAGAACATCAACCTTACAGCCACAGAGGTATGCAAAGCGCTGATGGATTTAGATGTTCATAAAGCTACAGGTCCTGATGACATATCCCCTCATGTGCTTAAAAAATGCGCAAGCACAATATCAGTGGCACTAAGTATCATATTTAAGGAGTCACTGGAGTCGGGGGAGATTCCAAGATGCTGGAAACAAGCAAATGTGATACCTATCTTCAAAAAGGGAAGGAGGGATACAGCTCTGAACTATAGACCAGTTTCCTTGACCAGCATAGTTTGCAAAGTTATGGAGAAACTACTAAGGAAACATATCTCTCTTCACTTGGAATCCTTCAACTTTTTGTCAGTGAGGCAACATGGCTTCAGAGAAGGTAGATCAACAGTAACAAACTTATTAGAATTTTATGATGAGGTAAGCCAACTCTTACAGGATAGAGAGGGTTGGGCAGATTGCATATTCCTAGACTTCCAGAAAGCGTTTGACACTGTTCCACATGGGAGACTTATTAGGAAGCTGCAATCAATGGCTAGAATAGGTGGAAATGTTTTGGAATGGATAAAAACTTACTTAGAAGGAAGGGAACAGAGGGTTAGAGTAAGACACTCAGTGTCTGAATGGATAAGAGTTAGTAGTGGAGTTCCACAGGGTTCAGTTTTAGGGCCACTTTTGTTCCTTGTATATGTAAATGACCTACCAAAGTCTGTAAATTCATTCATGAATATGTTTGCAGATGATGCAAAGATTGTGAAGAAAGTAAAAAACGAGAACAATGGTAGAGAACTTCAGGAGGATCTAAATAATCTGCATGAGTGGTCAGAAAAGTGGCTAATGAAATTCAATACTTCAAAATGTAAGGTAATGAGAATGGGTACAAGTGCAAGAAGGCCCAAGCTTGACTACTCGGTGGCTGGAGTACAACTTCAAGAGACAGAAAATGAGAGAGATCTAGGAGTAAACATACTGGCAGATTTGTCTCCAGAAATACATATAAATGGCATAGTAAGGGAAGCATATGCATTCTTATCAAATGTAAGGGTAGCCTTCAGGCACATGGACAAGGAAATGTTCAGAAATATTTATGTAACCTATGTGAGGCCAAAACTCGAATATGCAGCCCCCTTTTGGAATCCGTACTTGAAAAAGCACATAGCTAAGCTTGAAAAAGTTCAAAGACATGCCACGAAACTGGTGCCAGAAATACGCAATCTCAGTTATGATGAGAGGCTGAGGGAATTAGACTTACCATCACTGGAAGCTAGAAGAGTGAGGGGGGATATGGTGACAGTCTTTAAATTCCTTCATGGTTATGATAGAGTGGATAGGGATCGATATTTTGATATGGCTGTCTCTAG
>JAXCGZ010015175.1:145000-152500 GCA_037179515.1 Halocaridina rubra
GGCATTCATGTCAGAATTAAAATACAGTGAAAGGTATTAATTAGACTGCAAATCATTCTCATTTACGAATACTGGATTGATTAATTGATTGCACAGAATGATTGTTTGCTGCACCGAACGAATGACTGCTTGCCTAGGTTAGGTTACGTTAGGTTATTTTAGACTAGGCTTTAACTGATTAGTGGGAGTTTTTGGAGGTTATGCACTGACATGAGTATTAATCAATCTGCATTTTACTAGAGATGGGTTATTCTTAACTTTTTCCTTGGAAATCTACCAAAGTTTTGATAGTCTTTAGTTACATAATATCTATCCGTGTGCAAAAGCCATAATCCTCCTCATAAAGGTGACGGCTGAGTCAGAGCAAATACTTGACTCTTTGTGGGAGGAAAATGCGAAGGAGGGATTCCTAGTCCCTTCACTCGATTCCATTTAACGGAATTTTACGACACGCAGGGAAACACGGCGGAGGTATTGAAGAAACGTAGTCCATTATGCAAGCGCTGTTTTTAAATTGTCAAGTAAATAGCTTGTCATAGTTTGAAATAACAATTGTCTTTAATGACATGCCCCAGAACTCTGACCTTCTAAGATAAAACAGAAGCCTATGACTGCTTTACAGGTACACAGTATTATACGAGGAGACGGATAAACCTAGAGTTCTATCTGCAAAGATCAGCGACCATCCTAGTGCACTTTATGATCACATGGTGACTGTTAAGCCACTAGATCCGTGTACCAATTATACCTTCAAAGTGGCTGCTGTGTCCAAATCCGGTCTCATTGGACCTTGGGCTGAAAGACAATCCGCAACGCTTGAAGGAGGTGAGATGACCATAAACTATTCTCGTTAAAATAACATTTTCATTTTGCTTGTTGAAGTTACCGAATCAGGCTAACACGCTGTATGGCTTTGCTCCCCAAATTAGTATATATGCAGCAAGTACTTGATTTTCCTTATTCAGTCAAAGCTTTCGGCTTCTCTCATCAGGGGCACCACAACGGCTTAATAGTCTCTATATCACCCTATTCCTATCGTCCTCCTATGTTACATCAGAAACCCTCACGTTTACTCTCACCATATCCATATATCTCTTCTTTGGCCTATCTCTCCTCCCTTCTGCCTGGTATCTCCATCCTCAGCATCCTTTTCACAACATACCCCTCATCCCCCTCAACACATCCCCAAACCATTTCAATCTTTCTTTATAACTTGTTTTAAACAGATCCTGGCCCTGTGCTCGCTATGGCTCTAACTACCATCACAACTGATTCCATGCTAGTGACTTGGGAACCACCAACAAAATGTGTTGACCATTTCTACGTCTGCCATTACGATGAATTTGTAAGTATAACACCTTCATAAACGAGAAATGTTATGATACTTCTAATTCTTATTTCATTAAAAGCTCCTATGTCCTGTTCAAGACTAACATCTCTTGAAAATGCTAAGGAGAGTATTTATCAAAATTTCTCTACAAGTATCTACAAAAACCGCAATCCTTTTTATAAAGAGGTGTCTGAAAAAACTCCTAATTTTGTGGAAAGAAAATACAAAGAGATGATTCCTATTCTCCTCACTCTCCCCCATTTATTCGACATTTTAAAACGCAGGGGAACACGGATGAGGTATTCTAGGATCCTTGGGGGATATTAAAATACTTTATCTAATCTGAAACTTCCCCACATGTACATAAATAAAGAAAGAAGTGAATAACACCAGACACATTTTGCTTCATTTGTTAATGCGCTGTTTTGCTTATGAGAATGCAATTCTATTTCTTATTTCTTTTTTAATATACCTTTCGTAATTCAGAAAATATTGGAGATTATAATATTACACATACATTAACAATGATCGCAGTCCCATTTGTAAGAGGTAGCTGAATCAAAGCACAGACAGTCACTAAAATCCAATATTCCTAGATTACTTCTTAATATTACAATTGTAAATTGGCTGACCTGAATCCCCAAGGAGCTTAGAGGAGTGATATAGGTCTATCAGTATCTTCTGGATGGGTGTGCTCTGACTCGACCACCTCCTCTTACAAGGGGAATTGTGATATATATATATATATATATATATATATATATATATATATATATATATATATATATATATATATATATATATATATATATATATATATATATATATATATATATATATATATATATATATATATAATTGAGATGCATTATCTTTGCAGAGCTAAATTTAAAAAAAAGCTATTTAATTATATCCTTAATCAGTCTTATAACAAAAGAATTATTATACAAAAGTGTCTGCCATTTTATGTCACATTTAATCCTCATTATAGGGGTAGAGAGAGAGAGAGAGAGACAGATCGGAGATATGCAATTAAGGCTGGACGCCCTTCCTGGCGTCCTGAGGTCAGATCGATTGTGGGTTTATCACTTCCCGTATCTAGTGTTCTAACTACTGCTCTACCGGGTCCCTTAAATCAGGGTGGATTCAGACAGGTTTGAACTAGGAAATTAAGGCTGGATTAACTTCTTCATGCTCCCCCATCGGACTCAAACACGAGTCTGCCAATTCCCGGGTCCAGTGCCCTAAACACTGCTCTACCACTTACCAAATACCGTACAACAATACCAAGCATAAACAATAATAACAAACTTTTGTAAATATCTACACCGCAAGTCTTATTGATCACTGATACAAATAAATTATTTTGAAGAAAAGATTTAAGGATTTGTTTCAGATGGCTACGTAGGAATATCTGTCAAAAAACAATGACAAGAAGTAAAATCAGATTGTTTTATCCAAGTCAGGCAAGGACCTAATATATATATATATATATATATATATATATATATATATATATATATATATATATATATATATATATATATATCTATATATATATATATATATATATATATATATATATATATATATATATATATATATATATATATATATATCTATGTATTATATATATATATATATATATATATATATATATATATATATATATATATATATATATATATATATATATATATATATGTATATATATATATATATATATATATATATATATATATATATATATATATATAAAAATATATATATATATATATATATATATATATATATATATATATATATATATATATATATATATATATATATATAAATATATATATATATATATATATATATATATATATATATATATATATATATATATATATATATATATATATATATATATATATATATATATATATATATATATATATATATATATATATATATATATATATATATATATATATATATATATATATATATATATATATATATATATATATATATATATATATATATATATATATATATATATATATATATATATATATATATATATATATATATATATATATATATATATATATATATATATATATATATATATATATACATGCATATATATGTAAGTATATATATATATAAGTATATATATATATATATATATATATATATATATATATATATATATATATATATATATATATATATATATATATATATATATATATTTATGTATATATATATATATATATATATATATATATATATATATATATATATATATATATATATATATATATATATATATATATATATATATATATATATATTTAAATATGTTCCGGTTTTACGTCAAGGACTCCCTTATCAACCAAGGGCTAGGACGGTTGCCTTCTTGCGAAGGACTTGTTTTGGCAAATGTAATCCTTACGCTGAGTGCATGCCTTTGCTAACCTCAGACCGTGACGGGGCGCGAACCCTCGACCTGACCCCTCAGAGTCGGAGACGCTACCGACTGAGCCACGGCTACTACATATATATTTAAATATATGTATATATATATATATATATATATATATATATATTTATATATATATATATATATATATATATATATATATATATATATATATATATATATATATATATATATATATATATATATATATATATGTATGTATATGAATATATATGTATATTTATATATATATATATATATATATATATATATATATATATATATATATATATATATATATATATATATATATATATATATATATATATATATATATATATATATATACATATATATATATATATATATATATATATATATATATATATATATATATATATATATATATATATATATATATATATATATATATATATATATATATATATATATATATATATATATATATATATATATATATATATATATATATATATATATATATATATATATATATATATATATATATATATATATATATATATATATATATATATATATATATATATATATGTATATGTATATATATATGTATATATATATATATATATATATTATATATATATATATATATATATATATATATATATATATATATATATATATATATATATATATATATATATATATATATATATATATATATATATATATATATATATATATATACATATATACATATATATATATATATATATATATATATATATATATATATATATATATATATATATATATATATATATGTATATATATATATATATATATATATATATATATATATATATATATATATATATATATATATATATATATATATATATATATATATATATATATATATAAATATATATATATATATATATATATATATATATATATATATATATATATATATATATATATATATATATATATATATATATATATATATATATATATATATATGTATGTGTGTGTGTGTGTGTGTGTGTGTGTGTGTGTGTGTGTGTGTGTGTGTGTGTGTGTGTGTGTGTGTGTGATTACCTAATTGTGATTACCTAATTGTGTTTACGGGAAAGAGCCCAAAGCTCGTATCTTCCCGTCTCCTGATCGGTTCCATTTTTAGACTTAGTGATACTTATCATGTCTGTCCTTAAAACTATGGATTGAGGTAGCATTAACTACCTCCTCGCTTAGCGAATTCCAATTATCAACTACTCTTACACTGAAAAAGTATTTCCTTACATCCTGCAAACAAGTTTTCTTCCGAAGCTTCAAACTATAAAATAATGATCCTTCCGCAGGTGTGTGTGTGTGTGTGTGTGCATGCTTGTTTATGTGTTTGTGCATGTGTGGTTTGAACTGAATTGTTAGTTCACTGCTCTCTTCTGAAAGAGACGAAATTGCGGCTTGGAATACCCAGATAAAGGAAAACATCAAACAGATTAGAAAAGAGTTTCAAAAGCTGAATACGGAACACCATGCCATGAAAACTTCCTTTGAAGATGCAGTAAAGGGGAATGTGGCAGTATAAGAGGCTGTGATGGTGGTGACACTGGAAAACGTGCAAACAGTTGACTATGTAGAAACAGTAATAGAAAAAAATAAAGATGTTGTGATGGAAAGGGCTAAGTCACTGATTAAACAGGCACTTGATAAAGAAAAGATAGTGGTAATCTCGGGTATAAGTGAATCCCAGGATTCAGCATAGCAGGGAAGACTTGAAAAAAAAAAGCTAGGGATTTAGACCTGATAAGTGAGCCTGGAGTAATATGTGCTTCAGAGAATATTGTAAACATTCATCAACTTGGTAAATATTCTAGGAAGGGCAAGGCAAGACCAATAAAAGTAGCCTTTGAGAGAGGGGACACATGTAGAGCAATATTGATTTAAAAAAACAAAAACTAAAAATCTTCAAGAATTCAGAGTTCATTAATCCATACAGAACACTGGAAGAGATGGAAAGTTTAAAAAACTTGTTGCAGGAAGATAGAAGGTTAAATGATAAAAGAAATTAAAAGAAGAAAAATTTTTGTTTTAGAGTTCTTCCAGTTAAAGGGGAGATAAAGAAGTTGTTGATTGAAGATCAGGGGATCAGACCTCAATAAGAGTGATGTACACAAATGCTGTTGGAATATCTGCTAAGGCAGTAGAATTAAAGGATTGGATTTGCAACAGTAAGGCAGATACAGTAGTGGTTACAGAGACCAAGTTAAGCGAGGACATAAACAGTGTCACAGTTTTGCTTAAGGGCTTCAGAATATTAAGGTCTGAAAGATCTGAGAGGACTGGTGGAGGGATAGCACTGCTCATAAGTGAAATATTTCAGGATGAAGAAGTAAACTTTTCAATAGAAAGTGAGTTTAAGAAATTTTTTGTTGCTCGCATAAATATTGGGTCCGATAGCATTATAGTAACTGTTGTATATAACCCACCAAGGAACCAACATAGGCTAGAAGTTTATGAGGAAAGTCATAAAGGTACTATTGAAGACATAAACACAGTTGTTAACATCGCATGGGAGAGAAAATGTAGGATTTTCATCATGGGAAATTTCATTTCTTGACTCACACAGTGGGGAAGACTCATTCGGGGCAAGATTCCTAGATTGCATTCGAGGGAATTTCCTACACCAATATGTACTGGAAACAACGAGGGCCAGGGATGGGGATAAGCCATCGTTGCTTGATCTAGTATTCACAGATAATGTATTGGATATTGAAAAAATTGTGTATGAACCACCAATTGAAGAGTTACCACTGTGTGTTGTTGATGGAGTATATCATCGAAGATGTTCTGCCTGAAAGAAGAGACACTGAGGACACGAGGAGGAAATATCCAAAAGGAGATTACATAAAAATTTTGAGCTTTTGCAGTTATTAAGTGATAGACCTCATTTAACAACAAATGTGTACAAAAAATATACGACATCTTTTGTGATGAATATGGGAAGATAGTAGATTATTGCATACCTTCCACCAAAATAGGAGATATTCATGCCAGAGAGAAATGGTGCAATAATGAGTGTAAGAGAACTAAGGAGTGCAGACACAAATGGTTGAAAAGGTATAGGAGGAGAAAAGGTATAAATGACTGGCACACTTATAAAAGAGCAAGAAATGATTATCTAAGTAAATGAAGAGAGGAAGATAAAGACTATAAAAGGGATATCACCAGAAGAGATAAAGAAAATCCCAATCTTCAACATGGCTTTATCAGAAGAATACTGAAGGTCAAAGAACAAGTTTTACAGCTAAAGAGAGCAGATGGAAGCATCACTGAGATAGATGAAGGGAACCGCGAAGGATTGAACAATGAGTTTCAGTTAGTATTTACAGAAAAGACTATGCCACCCCCTCAGATTTCAGAGATAGAAGATCATGGGCAGGTATTAGAGAACATCATCTTTTCAGCCAAAGAGGTATGCAAAGTGCTGATGAAGTTATATGTCCACTAAGCTACAGGTCCTGATGATATATCCCCCTATGTACTTAAGAAATGTGCTAAATTAATATTGGTGGTACTATATATCATATTTAAAAAGTCGCTGGAATCAGGGGAGATTCCAAGAAGCTGGAAACACTCAAATGTGGTACCTATCTTTAAAAAGGGAAGGAGGGATGCAGCTCCAAGCTATAGACCTGTTTCCTTGACCAGC
>JAXCGZ010015175.1:157500-160255 GCA_037179515.1 Halocaridina rubra
ATATATATATATATATATATATATATATATATATATATATATATATATTGATATATTGATAATATATTCTTCAAATTATACATATACATGCACATACAATCATACTCACACAGACACACACACACACACACACACACACACACACACATATATATATATATATATATATATATATATATATATATATATATATATATATATATATATATATATATATGCATACATATGTTTGTGTGTTAGAAAAAGGAATAAGAAAGGACTGTACCCAATATTTGACACGAAAGTTCGGGAATAAAGATTATTAACTTTATTTTCCTAAATTTCTTTTTAAAGTTGCGTATGTAATATAAATTATTTGTTTTGAAGCACCTGGAGAACCACTCAACCTTCAAATCATTGACGTGACCTCGAGCTCCATTGATGTTCACTATGACCCACCGGATTCTAACCCCCAGTGCGCTGTCGAGTACGATTTTGAAATCATTGACTTGGAAATGGGTGGAAGTAGCCTGGAAAGTCGATTAGATAACATCTTCAGTGACCTCAACTCATGTACTGATTACGAAGCCAGGGTGCGAGCTGTATCTAGTCAGGGGCTTACCAGTGCCTGGGTATCAGCTCAAACGACAACTCTTGAAAATATACCCAGTGCTCCTAGGAATTTGCAAGCACCTTCTGTAACGTCTACTCTGGTGGACTTGACATGGTTTGAGCCTGAGACTCATGGTAGATGTGCTCATTCCTATAATCTGATTTGGGACACGGGCTCCACGGTTATTGCTCCCTCAGCAGGAGAATCTTTGACATTCCAAGTTCAAACAACTGTTACTGGCCTTACTCCTTGCACTCCATACTCCTTCACAGTGAACGCTATTACACCAGCTGGAGTTTCCTCCAGTGACACTGCAATGATTGAAGTCACAACCCAATGTTAAGTTTTTCGCTCTATATATGTATACTGCTTTGAATAATAAACAGTCAAATCATCTTTATTACGTGTATCACATAGCTAACAAATGAAAGCTTTTTTATACTGTTGTTTTATTTAAGTGCCAAATATTAAAAAAGAACGATATTTGTTAATAAGTTAGTTCTAACCTTGTTCATTATGAATATTGATATTAAAACCCTTTAATAAATCTTCTTCAGATTCTGGCAATAAGATTCGGAAATATGAATGAATTCAAAATATTATCTTCTCTGACCAATGAGTCAAAGTCAAGATCATAGGGTGCAGCTTGATACCAAATTAGTCATTCATAAAATACACTGAATAGTCTTCTTTACAAGCATAAAACACTATTAGCTTAAAAAAGTAGTCTGCATACCGAATATTACAAAAAAAAAAAAAGACATTATGTCGAGATTTGGGATTTCAATTGACAGAATGTTTTCATGCAAGTACATTTCTATTTCGAAAGAAGCAGTTCTGTGATAACCTCATGCAAACTATGCCGTGAATAAAGAAGGCGTGGGTACCGTAACTAAGTTATTTTAGCATGAAGCAAGCAGAGACGCTTTTGTTTTTCACTCTAATGATTACATTTACAAAGATCACTATTCAACACCTGTATCACAAAACATGCTGCTATATTTACCAGCGAAATAAATCTCTGCATACGAAAGTTAGCCACAAATGAGGTTAGAAAGGGGAAGAAAAATGAACAGACATATCCAGTAAATTGTATTCATTCTCTAGTTCTAGCAGATAGTTGCGAGGTTCCTACTTCTCTTTAGCTATGGAATGTTGCTATATAGATACTTCTTGTGTCAGACTATTTTTCATAATCAAATCTTAAGGTTTTTTCCCATCAATGGTCACCAGAGCTGATCAGTCATCTCCAAATCTCACCAACTCATGCGTCCTCCTCCGTCATAATATATATCATCCTCTTGGACCTTCCCCTATCCCCTCCGCCAGGCAGCTCCATCCTCGGCATCCTTCTTCGGCATATGGTTCATCCATCCTCAGCACATTCCCAAACCATCTCAATCTCACCTCTCTCATTACATTCAAAATGTTGATATATATAGAATATGGTTAATATATCCAGCAAGTACTGCCCCATGCAGTAGTTTTCATCTCTTACATTTCATTTTCTTGAGGTAGCTGCAGTTGCGAGATATATGACACAACTGTGTCATTTAGCAATCAAATGGTCAATGAAACATCTGCTTTAACTATGAAATATATTAGATTTTTATTGAATTTGTTACTAAAGTCTTTTTTTAATCTCAAAATAAACATAACTTGAAGTACTTTGTTTAGAGTGTGGAGAGTGAAATAAATGATATGCATTTGAAAGTAGAAATGAGTAATGGCAGCAGTAGTAGTAGTAGTAGTAGTAGTAGTAGTAGTAATAGTAGTAATAATAATGATAATAATAATAATAATAATAATAATAATAATAATAATAATAATAATAATAATAATAATAATAATAATAATAATAAAAATAATGATAATTATAATAATAATAATAATAATAATAATAATAATAATAATAATAATAATAATAATAATAATAATGATAATAATAATAATAATAATAATAATAATAATAATAATAATAATAATAATAATAATAATAATAATAATAATAATAATAACAACAATAATAATAATAATAATAATAATAATAATAACTATAATAATAATAATAATAATAATAATAATAATAATAATAATAATAATAATAATAATAATAATAATAATAATAATAATATTAATAATAATAATAATAATAATAATAAT
>JAXCGZ010015176.1:2500-25000 GCA_037179515.1 Halocaridina rubra
CTGAGGTTAGTAAGGGCATACACTCAGGGTAACGATTACATCTGACAAATTAAGTCCTTCGTAAGAAGGCAACCGTCCTAGCCCTTAGTAGAAAAGGGAGTTCGTGACGTAAAACCGAATCCATCCATCCAATCCATATATAATTTAGATGAAATAAAATTCATTTACAATTTTGAAATTGATAATTCATCTAAATCCAACAACAATGGAATATGTCGTCTGGTATGAGAAATTAATTAATTACGACGGATTGAGTTATTTAAACATGTGAAATATTTTATCAGCTAATAAAAGGTATATCAAAGGCCAAAACTTAACCTAACCTATATATTTATTACTAATGCTTCCCACAAAAAGTTAAAGTAAGTTTCTTTGACTCAGCCACCCCAATTAAAAGGGGGAATATGGCTTTGGTATATGGATGGAAATATATCTGATTATTAGGTGTCGGCAGTATGAGAATGGGCATTTAGCATGAGGGTTTGCCCCTCTCTATTCATCTCTTATTTCCTTAAATTTCGTGCTTATCCCCCCAATCCTTCCCATCCTTTATCCCCCTCTCTTCAGTGATGACACCCTGAATAGGGCTAAGAGAGTTCACTCGACGCCGTCACTGTTCTTCCCCCAACTATCCTATCCCGTCCAAGTAAGTAAGTAAGAATGGGCATAATGGAAGACTACCTTTCCATTATGCTTATTTAGTCGATCCAGGGACATAAAGGTAGTGCAGAATGTTTGTATTCTTTCTTTTCCTGTTCTCTTCCAGCCTCGGAATATCCATTGAAGTAAAAATTAGGTTTAAAACTTATTGAAATATTCACGGATATGTAATAACCTAATTATTTCCACATAATATATGCGTTATTGAGGACCATTTTATATTTTTGTATGTATTTTTTTTAATGCTTAATTAAGCATTAGTAGCGTAACAGATGTTCGTTCTTTGATGATGTTGCATCAACTGAAAGCCAGTTTTAAGCAAAAAACAATATCCAAATCCCCCCCCCCAAGGTGTGTGTGTGTGTGTGTGTGTGTGTGTGTGTGTTTTTTTTTTTTTTTTTTTTTTTTTTTTTTTTTTTAATGTTCGTGCATTATTTTTGCTACTATTTCATTCCAGTCACGCTTGTTGGAGCAATGGCAAACCTCAATCGATGAGGAATGAATTATCGTTCATATTCCACCAGGGGGGGGGGGATTAACATGCACTGGAGGTTTAGCGTCATAGGGAGCAGAAGAAGGTTACGCACATACATACATACATATATTTTGCTATAGGAAGTAAGTTCAAGGAATTTCTTGTTGCTCGCATAAATACTAAGTCAGAAAGCATTATGATAACTGTTGTTTATAACCCACCAAGATACCAACATAGGCTAGAAGTTTATGAGGAATGTCATATAGGTAAAATCGAAGTCATAAACTCAGTTGTTAACATCGCATGGGAGAGAAAGTATGGGATTTTATTTATGGGAGATTTTAATCATCGAGAGATAGATTAAATAAATCTTGACCCGCACATTAGGGAGGACTTATTTGGGTCAAGATTCCTAGATTGGAACCAACGAGGTGGGGATGAACCATCTCTGCTTGATCTAATATTCACAGATAATATGTTGTATATTGAAAAATATTGAGTTTGTACTACCAAATGGAAAAAGTTAAACTGTGTGTTGTTAATGGAGTATATCATCAAAGATGTTCTGCCTGTAAGTAGAGGCACTGAGAATCAAATCAAATCAGATCAAAACATTTATTTCCATTTTGTACAATGGTTATTCAACATTAATAGTAACTTATAAGTAGACATGTAATTAAACTAATAAATAATAGTGTTAGACATATAGTTAAATTAAATGTAGCTTTCATAGAAAATAGTAAAGCTGTAATAAAAATGTTAACAATAATGTTAATAATAAAGTAGTAAGTATGCCACTAGATACAGGATCGTTATTATCGGCATCATTTCCATATTTGTTTCCTTACAATGAGAATAATTAGTTCTTAATGAGCAGCAACTATTTGTCCAAAAGAAAACTATATAGTTTGCCTTTGAAAGCTGTGAAGGAGGATGCATTTTTAAGATGCTCTGGAATATTATTCCAGAGTGTTGGCCCTTTGATAGTGATCATCTTTGAACCTGCTTCTGTGTTTGTTCTGTGAATAAAGAGCTCACTGCTCTGTCTTGTGTTGGATATAGAAGATTACATCAAAATTAATGAGCTTTTTGCAGTTATTTACTGGAGGACATTAATTAACAACAAATCTCTACAAGAAATGTACGAAAACTTTTATGAGGAATATGGGAAGATAGTAGATTGTTGCATAACTTCCACTAGATAGGAGTTGTTCATGCCAGAGATAAATGGCTCAATAGTGAGTGTAAGAGAGCTAAGGCGTGGAGAGACAAATGCTGGGAAAGGTGTTGGAGGACGAAAAACATTAATATATGCCTAAAGATTAAATAAATATGTGGCAAGTATATATATATATATATATATATATATATATATATATATATATATATATATATATATATATATATAAATTTTTTTTTTGGTGCCTGCAGAAGGACTGAAGCTGGGGAAATAAGGTTTGATGCCCTTCCTATTGCCCAAGCTTGGGTTCGAGCGTGGGTCCGTCACCTCCCGAATCGAACATTCTGTCGCTATGCTAGGTTGGCCTCTCTCTCTCTCTCTCTCTCTCTCTCTCTCTCTCTCTCTCTCTCTCTCTCTCTCTCTCTCTCTCTCTCTCTCTCTCTCTCTCTCTATTGTATGTATCTATGGACGAGTATATGAGTGCTTGAACTTTGTATACAGCTATACCCAATTATTGGTAATTTGCTGTGTCAGTGATGGCAAGTATCATTACATATGTTAATTTCCATCAAATGGGTCTTACCGTAAACACTGTTCAAACACATACTCTTATATACATACATACATACAAATAATTCTCCTTGAAACTTTTATTAGTGTCAAACAAAAGACTTACATAATAAATGACTAAATTTCTATAGTTATTATCAAATGCTAGTTTGGGATAACATAGTTGGGAATGTTTCCAAATTCTAACAAATGAATAATAGAAAACCAATAAGATTTTATTCCAATGAAACAGGTTTTTGCACCGCGGGGATCCATGCCCCATGCTGTGTGTTTATGTTGTGTGTGTGTGTGTGTGTGAGAGAGAGAGAGAGAGAGAGATTGTCATTGGAGTTTATGTTGGATATGTTCAGCGTTCACCTGTTTGACCCACGTGTACGAAGTCTTCTCATTTACTAGGTCTAGGACTCTAGGTCACCTGATCCCTTTTCATGAGGATTTTCATTCATTCACTGAAAGCACTTGTAATATTTTGCTTGCTGTTTCGACTAGGAAAACGTTAAATACCTTCGTCATTTCCGACAATGATGTGTGGCGTGTTTTTTTTTTTTTTTTTTACAAGTTCGTTTATATATTTATTCCTCTGCCAGTCTGAGATCTGTGCATTCACTTTTGAAATCTAGACAGACTATACCAGTCCGATGTTTTTCTTGTTAACTTTGTAAAGTCTTTTACGGTGTTCTAAGAGCTGGGATCGCATACTTTTTTTGGTTTGTTTGTTGTTTCGGTTTTACGTCACGGGCTCCCTTTTCTACCAAGGGCTAGGACGGTTGCCTTCTTGCGAAGGACTTGTTTTGGCAGATGTAGTCGTTATCCTGAGGGCATGCCCTTGCTAACCTCAGACCGTGACGGGGCGCGAACCCTCGACCTGACGCCTCAGAGTCGCTGACGCTGCCGCTTTGCTCATTGATGTTTTATTATCTTTCTTTATTATGCATTTTTTTTTATGAGTGTGACAACGGGACAGGCAGAAGCTGCCCTCATCAATAAAGGCCCGGGCACGAGAAAATACCAAGAGGAAGGAAAAGAAAAAGGTTAAGGACAAGGCAGAGATGAGGCAGTGTCACACAAAGGAAAACGACAAACTGAAAAAAAACAGGATTCAACCCATATACTATAAAACACTTACAAGTCACTGCCCTCTAGTTCTTGGGAAGTAGTGTAAACTCTCCTCTTGAAATAATCGTTAAGGGCTAAACAGACGATCAATATTACTGACAGTATTTCCCTGTACTGTCATTATTACTGTCGGTGTGTCCATCATATGGACGTAGTAGTTCACACCAATAGAATAGTGTCAGTATTTTTACTGACAGTAATAATGATCTTCTGTACCCCCCTTTACTATTTGTAATTTGTGCTACCATTTATATTACTTTCATCACAAGATTGTGTCTCAGCTAAGTAGAGAAAAGTTTGATAAAAATAATATAGGATAGCTAGAGGAACCAGTCGCAAATGTGTTTTTATTCAATATTTACCTCTATAATTTATTTCCTTCTAATATCTGTTCGTGCCTCGAGGACCGTTTTTTATTTCCTTCTAATATCTGTTCGTGCCTCGAGGACCGATGTTTGTATAGTTTAAGTACCTTTTCACAGATATGTTCTTGGTATTTTCATTTTTTTTCTCTTGTTTAATATAAAATGATACTTTTCAGAGAAATGTTTTCATCTTTTGGCTCTTTCCTCCCGATTGGAGCCATCATTTGATTATTGACTTTCATATTTCTATTCTTGGATGACGCTAATATCTTGGCATCTCATATTAAATTTTCATATATTCCTTCTACACTACGAATAAAAAAATATCCATTTTGCTTTCTTCGGAAGTACTTGCACTTTCAAAAATTTGTCTAGAAACCGTTTGTCTTACTAAAAAAAAAAAAAAAAAAAAAAAAAAAAAAAATATATATATATATATATATATATATATATATATATATATATATATATATATATATATATATATATATATATATATGTGTGTGTGTGTGTGTGTGTGTATTTATCTAGTTATTTATTTAGTTAAATACTTAATTAGTTAGAAGTTAATACATCTACATCTCATAAAATTATTATACTCAGAAATTTTACTCTATTTTTAAGGTTTGAGTATTTATTTCATCCTTTTACATGGTGTCATTTTGTTAGCTAAAGTTCTTTAGAGCAATTTCTTCAAGATACTATTACACCAAGAGTAGCATTTCCGTTTCTGTTTTGTTGAAAGAGATACTGTGCGAACCCTTCGACATATCGAACTCGGAATGTCTTGGATATGGTTAAGACAATAAGCCGCAAAGAGTCATTCCAAAGTGTGATGTGAAAAAGATTCACATGCTGTTCCGCCAAATCCACTTCTCAAATGTGACTCTCAGATCTTTTTGCTAGAGCTAATTGAAGACTAAAAGGAGAGAGTAATTGAGTGCCTTGTAATGTAAGCTCTGCTAATTCATATTGACATCAATATCTATGTGGGGCGAGTGTTGGAACAGTATCTTCTTGAGCTTGAGGCAATATAACTACTTGACATTTCTCATATAAGAAGTTGCAGATATTCACATAAAAAAATTCTATAAATTAAGTACTGTTAGTCATTAAGAATATTGTAAAATTTGCCGCTTTATATATTACTATTAGTCACCGTAATGAGAGTGGACACGGGTTGGTGCTGGGGAACTAGCTGGATGACTATCTCATATTCTGTCCTTTTCAAATGGAGCACCTTTGTAAGTTTACACCTTAATCAGTCTCGCCATAGTCTGCGACTGTTGTTTATGTGTGTGTGTGTGTGTGTGTGTGTGTAATATCAATTTTCATATAGGCAGTAATGATTATCTGCCTCCAGACATCTTCCTAATCAGTTAGTTAACAAGGAAGGAATCGTGTTTCATCCTATGTAGGCTTTATCAAATTCGTAGAAGACTATAGTCTGTTAAACCCTTTTATTTTCTCTTGCCATTTTAGAGTCTCTCTCTCTCTCTCTCTCTCTCTCTCTCTCTCTCTCTCTCTCTCTCTCTCTCTCTCTCTCTCTCTCTCTCTCTCTCTCTCTCTCTCTCTCTCTCTATTGTGAACAGCTTTCAATAGTCATTGTTTTTGACACATGAATGTGTTTGTCTGATTTTCATTTTCGTATGAATATTCATCTTTTTATTTTAGTAAGGGCTTTAGTATGTTTTATATTAGGGAAATCTGTGTATAATTTTTAGTATTATTATTATCATTTTTATTATTATTATTGTTATTATTATTATCATTATTATAATTATTGAATACGAAGCATCACAGTAATGCGGACTATAGGCGAAGGTTGTTAAAAAAAAAAAAAAAAAAAAACTAAGTTCATTTTGGTGTCTACAAGGCGTCAAAGAGTTTGGAATAAAGAGGATTTTAGTCATTATTTTTTTTTTTGTTATGTATATTCACTCCAAGGGTAATCATTATGTGGTGTTCGCGCAACAAGTTGCACGGCTTGTCTGTAATTTTCTGTTTAAGTGACAAAGGCCCGATTTCCTAAACAGTGTAAACCTAGGATACCATATTGTTAGTTAGCTAGACACGCACAAATGGATTTCATAAACGCATCTGACGCGGTTCTGTGTATGGCTATGGATCCTAGCCATACACAAAACTGCGTCAGATGCGTTTATGAAATCCATTTTTGTGGCGTTTATGAAATCCATTTGAGTGTGTCTAGCTAACTAACAATATGATATCCTAGGTTTACACTGTTTAAGAAATCGGGCCAAAGATTAACTCCGAAAGTGGAATGTACACTGTATATGATCTTTTCCTCCTAATCTTTCCTATGTGGAAATACGTTATCGAATTAATGATACACTACGACTTTGGCTCCAGACTTTACGTACTCATACATAAAAGAAATCCCTACATGTTTCGGAAGACCATTGTTCCTATGTTGGCGACAGTTGTCTCCGAGAGTTTAGGTTGGCTTTTATATTACTTGTATATCTATCTGTGTGTCTATCTATCATGTATATGTTCCAGTTTTACGTCACTGATTCCCTTTTCTACTAAAGGCTAGGACGGTTGCCTTCTCGCGAAGGACTTGTTTTGGCAGATGTAATAGTTACCCTGAGTGCATGCCCTTGCTAACCTCAGACCATGACGGGGCGCGAACCCTCGACCTGACGCCTCAGAGTCGCGGACGCTACCGCTTGAGCCACGGTGACTACAGTCTATCTAGTATGTATATGTATGTATATATATATATATATATACACACACACACAAATACAAAATCGTTCGTGAAAATTACGAAAACTAATCTGACCTTTTCTGCTTTACCTTCCCCCTAAAGTATATGCCACCTATGTCTCTCTGCCCGTATCATTATTTTGAAATTATTTGCTCTCTCAATAAGTCTGTCGAAGAAAATGTGAAGCAACAGAGTAACAATGGTATGATGGGGGTAAAGACTGGTCTGTCATACTAAGAGACGCAAAATTCAAACCCTCATAATTCCGTGATTTACAAATTAAGTTTTCAAATTGTCATATCAAGGACATGCCTTTTCGAAACCCAGCCAACTTTACAGTAGTAATAAATAAACCATTAGATTTAGAAGGCTCTCAATGGAACTACATGAAAACATGCTCAAACATAAAAATAGGCACACATAGGTCTGTCCTGTAGCTCTGGGGAGAGAGAGAGAGAGAGAGAGAGAGAGAGAGAGAGAGAGAGAGAGGAGGAGAGAGAGAGACTGCTGTTCTTGGAAGACCGGCTCTACTTTGATCCTATTATTTGATTTCCACATAATGGCATCTGAGGCCTTTAGCTGAGCTTAAGGCTCAGAATCCAAGGCCTTAAGAGAGCTTTGCTTTCGGTGTTCAAGTGGTGAATGGAGACACGGTGATGCAAACAGAATATCCAATAAAAGGAGAGATTGGCTATTTGTGGATATAGAGAAAAGTACTTGGAAAGGATAGCTGGATATAAGAGAGAATAGTAAGGAGAGGGAGACGGATACGACGAGTAAGAAAATACATGGGAAATTTTGAAAAAATAATTAAAAGGGATATAACCTTAGACACAAAGTGAAAATCAAGAGACGAAAAGTATATATATATATATATATATATATATATATATATATATATATATATATATATATATATATATATATATATATATATATATATATATGGTAGTAGGTTGGCCATGCCCCCCCCCCCCCGAAATACTACGACTGAAGATATTACGGGCTTAACTAGGACTGGCCTAGACAGTTCCAGGTTAAGTCTTCCTTCAGATACGATTCTTTTCTTATGCCTACATATTCACCGAATATTTTGACGTATTCGTTACAAGTCTGCTACTATCCTGTTGCATTTGACATGTCACAACAATCCCCATCTCTGTTTCTTTTTGCTCTCTTTTTCCTAATTTTTGCTATACTTATGGAAGGTCTACAGCTTATGGCACCCAGTACCCGGCATAGAGGGTGTTAAGAATCCCCTGTGATCCTGTTGACTCCACTACTGGCGTAAAGGTAACACACTTGGTGATAGTAATGGTTCTGCCCTTAACATTGCACCTCCTGTTAGATCTGCTTCATTCATTCGTCACTTTTCCAACATTGTGGTCTGAAGTCCAATATTTTGTGTGAGGAACAGCACTTGTGTGAATCCCTCCCTAACATGCTCCTTTCTGAAACCCAGCTATCTACCCATGCTTCCCCTGACCCATTTCAAATCTGTCACTATAAGCTGTTTTCTCGTTTCCATTCCAAAGTTGGAGTCTTTGCCTACTGCAACATTAACTCTCCTATTGCAAGGCTCATGGACCTTGAATCTCCTGACTTTGATGTTCTCTGGCTGAAGGTCTATCTCTCCACTACCACTATATTTCGTTGCATCTGCTACTGCTCTCCTAACTCCACTGCCTTTGTGTTTCTATTTGAATATCTGTCCTTTTGCCGTGAGTCCTTGTTATCTTCTCACCCACATGCTGAAGTTCACTATATTGGTGAGTGGCTAAATTCTTCTTGTATTGATGTTGGAGGAAGTGAGGCCTTTGTTATTTCTAGTACTCACGTTCTGGATCAAATTATAACACATCCTACTCATATTTCCAATTGCCACAAATTTTCAACTAACACTCTTGACCTTTCTTTCTTCTAAATCTTCAAACTAGTCATTATCTGTACTTTCCCCTCTTGGTGAATCTGACCACTCTTTTATCTCAATATCTTCCAATTTTGATCCATCAGTTCCTCCTACTCAGCGCCACCTTTGGGACGTTGAGTGTACCCAGTACGATGATTTGCGTAACTTTCTCTTTGACCTCCTATACGATGATTACTGCTTTTGGACCCACAACCCTGATCAGGTAGCCTTAAAGTTACCGAGATCATAACTTTGGAAATTGAAACGTTCTTAATCTCCTCTGTGGAAACTTTTTTTTCTCCAAACCCTGATTTGAGCATGCCTATTCCATGGATATTCGTGCTTGGGATCGGGCATGCTGGTCATACCAAATCTCTCCTTCAGATTTAACTGACTCTGCTTTTATTACAGCTAGGAATCGCTGCACTGCTCAGATTTGAAGGTTTAAATCTTCCTTTTTAAGAAAGAAAGTTAATGATCTTAACTCCTCTCCTACTGATAAATAATTCTGATCCTTAGCCTCCTCTCATTTGTTCTGATGGGTTTATAGCTTGCTCTCCTACTGACAGAGCCACTCTCTTTGGCTCTCTTTTTTCTGCCAACTCTTTAAGTGATTCCAGCATACCTGTCCTACTTTATCCCTATCTAATCCTATGCCCTCCCTTATTCTATTATCATGCATAGTCCATAAGGTTCTCTGCTCTCTAAAGACGAACAAGGATCTGGACCTAATGGTATCCCTGCAAGGTTCCTTAAGGAGTATCTATCCTTCATCTTGCAAGCATGTTTTAGTTCAATCTGCTGCTATGAAGGGTGACAGCCTTATTCCTTCCAGCTACCGACCTATTGCCCTAACCTCCGCAATCACTAAAGTAATCGAACCTTTGCTCAAATCTCATTTCTCAAAGTGACTTGAATCTAATTTACTTATCTCTGAGCACCAGTATGGATTCCACAAGGCAAGATCCACTGTTGACCTCCTGCCCTATCTCTCTCATGTATGGTCATCTTCTCTGGGGAAGTATGGGGAATCCTTTGTCGTCGCCTTCGATATCTCTAAGGCTTTTGACAGCGTCTGGCACAAGATTTTGTAGGCCAAACTCCCTGCTTATGGCATTACCCCTTCTCTCTTGTCTCTAATTTCCAGTCTTCTTTCTGACCGTTTTATATGTGTGATTAGCGGGCGAGCTGCATCCCTCCCCCACTGCCGAAGCCGTGTAACACTCACAGGTACTGTGTGGAGATTTGTAGCTCACGGATTGGTCAATGAATCGAATGCTTTTTCCCATCCACCTGCAGACTCTGGAACTCTCTTCCTCCCTCTGTCTTTCCTAACTTATAACCTCTTTTCCTTCAGGTCCTCGATACTTCGACTATTCTTTCAGCCTGTCCTTTTCATAGTGTGTATCATTCCCTTATTTCTGCCTTGTCCGTAACCTCTGATTTTCTCGTCGTCTTAACGTTTTCTTCATGCCCGGGCCCGATGAGGGCAATTTTCTTACCTGTCCTGGTATCACACATTATATATATATATATATATATATATATATATATATATATATATATATATATATATATATATATATATATATATATATATATATATATATATATATATATATATATATATATATATATATATATACACACACGTTGCAGTAGCCATTTCCTTATTAGGTTTTTCTAAATTTCTTACAATAACTTTTTCATAATTGTTGAGAATATTTGTTATATTCGTGTACCGGCCATGGACAAAACTATATTTCAAGTTAGCACACATAATAATGTGTTTATTTGACCACTCTTGATGTCTACATCGTATGGATTTTGATTAAATTCGAAGACAGGGCGCAAGTGAGACTGGAAAGTGACATTCAGGAGCTTGTATTCATTACCTAACTCCAGCAGCTACCTGAGAGGTATCTCTTCTCTTATTCCTTCGGTGGTACGCTGATTATGTATATATCATAAGTTTGAATCCCAGCAAGGTCTATATATATATATATATATATATATATATATATATATATATATATATATATATATATATATATATATATATATATATATATATATATGCTTACACAGTATTTTTTACTGTATAGACAGTTACATATGTGCTTAGTATTGTTAAGCATTCACAGGTAATACAATATGCACCATTGTCAAAAAGGTTGATAACTGTACAGAGCGACGCTCCATGAATGCAGTAATAGGAAGGGAATATCCTGCCTCCTCCTCCCACCAATCACTAATTGCAGAGCGAACCAATATAATATATTAAAGAGAAATAAAATCCCACGCCGCGATTCATGTGATCTGCAACAAAAGTTTGAAAGAGCCTTTGTCATATAGGCTATTTTCGTCGCGTTGTTGGAAAATGACTATTCATCTATTGGCAGTATTTTCTTTTTCAAGCTTCGGCTTGAACACGTCTCTGTTTTCACATCATTTTTTCATGGCCTTCTCTATCGCGTTTTCAGTTTTTTTTTCTTCTAATTTCCGCAAGATAATAGGCAATTTTCAAGAAAATTGCATGCCACGTTTTCTGCCAGTTTTATAAAATATGAAAAGAGATCACACTTTTTTCAGCTAATTTTATGGAAACCAATAAGTGATTACCTAATTGTGATTACCTAATTGTGTTTACGGGAAAGAGCCCAAAGCTCGTATCTTCCCGTCTCCTGATCGCTTCCATTTTAGACTTAGTGATACTTATCATACCTGTCCTTAAAACTATGGATTGAGATAGCATTAACTACCTCCTCGCTTAGCCAATTCCAATTATCAACTACTCTTACACTGAAAAAGTATTTCCTTATATCCTGCGAAGAATTTTCTTACGAAGCTTCAAACTATGACCTCTAGTTCTAGAGCCAGCCATATCAAAATATCGATCCCTATCCACTCTATCATAACCATGAAGGAATTTAAAGACTGTCACCATATCCCCCCTCACTCTTCTAGCTTCCAGTGATGGTAAGTCTAATTCCCTCAGCCTCTCATCATAACTGAGATTGCGTATTTCTGGCACCAGTTTCGTGGCATGTCTTTGAACTTTTTCAAGCTTAGCTATGTGTTTTTTCAAGTGCGGATTCCAAAAGGGGGCTGCATATTCGAGTTTTGGCCTCACATAGGTTACATAAATATTTCTGAACATTTTCTTGTCCATGTGCCTGAAGGCTACCCTTACATTTGATAAGAATGCATATGCTGCCCTTATTATGCCATTTATATGTATTTCTGGAGACAAATCTGCCAGTATGTTTACTCCTAGATCTCTCTCATTTTCTGTCTCTTGAAGTTGTACTCCAGCCACCGAGTAGTCAAGCTTGGGCCTTCTTGCACTTGTACCCATTCTCATTACCTTACATTTTGAAGTATTGAATTTCATTAGCCACTTTTCTGACCACTCATGCAGATTATTTAGATGTGTGTGTGTGTGTGTGTGTGTGTGTGTGATTACCTAATTGTGATTACCTAATTGTGTTTACGGGAAAGAGCCCAAAGCTCGTATCTTCCCGTCTCCTGATCGGTTCCATTTTTAGACTTAGTGATACTTATCATACCTGTCCTTAAAACTATGGATTGAGGTAGCATTAACTACCTCCTCGCTTAGCGAATTCCAATTATCAACTACTCTTACACTGAAAAAGTATTTCCTTACATCCTGCAAACAAGTTTTCTTCCGAAGCTTCAAACTATGACCTCTAGTTCTAGAGCCAGCCATATCGAAATATCGATCCCTATCCACTCTATCATAACCATGAAGGAATTTAAAGACTGTCACCATATCCCCCCTTACTCTTCTAGCTTCGAGTGATGGCAAGTCTAATTCCCTCAGCCTCTCATCATAACCGAGATTGCGTATTTCTGGCACCAGTTTCGTGGCATGTCTTTGAACTTTTTCAAGCTTAGCTATGTGCTTTTTCAAGTGCGGATTCCAAAAGGGGGCTGCATATTCCAGTTTTGGCCTCACATAGGTTACATAAATATTTCTGAACATTTCCTTGTCCATGTGCCTGAAGGCTACCCTTACATTTGATAAGAATGCATATGCTGCCCTTACTACGCCATTTATATGTATTTCTGGAGACAAATCTGCCAATATGTTTACTCCTAGATCTCTCTCATTTTCTGTCTCCTGAAGTTGTACTCCAGCCACCGAGTAGTCAAGCTTGGGCCTTCTTGCACTTGTACCCATTCTCATTACCTTACATTTTGAGGTATTGAATTTCATTAGCCACTTTTCTGACCACTCATGCAGATTATTTAGATCCTCCTGAAGTTCTCTACCATTGTTCTCGTTTTTTACTTTCTTCACAATCTTTGCATCATCTGCAAACATATTCATGAATGAATTTACAGACTCTGGTAGGTCATTTACATATACAAGGAACAAAAGTGGCCCTAAAACTGAACCCTGTGGAACTCCACTACTAACTCTTCTCCATTCAGACACTGAGTGTCTTACTCTAACCCTCTGTTCCCTTCCTTCTAAGTAAGTTTTTATCCATTCCAAGACATTTCCACCTATTCTAGCCATTGATTGCAGCTTCCTAATAAGTCTCCCATGTGGAACAGTGTCAAACGCTTTCTGGAAGTCTAGGAATATGCAATCTGCCCAGCCCTCTCTTTCCTGTAAGATTTGGCTTACCTCATCATAAAATTCTAATAAGTTTGTTACTGTTGATCTTCCTTCTCTGAAGCCATGTTGCCTCACTGACAAAAAGTTGAAGGATTCCAAGTGAAGAGAGATATGTTTCCTTAGTAGTTTCTCCATAAGTTTGCAAACTATGCTGGTCAAGGAAACTGGTCTATAGTTCAGAGCCGTATCCCTCCTTCCCTTTTTGAAGATAGGTATCACATTTGCTTGTTTCCAGCATCTTGGAATCTCCCCCGACTCCAATGACTCCTTAAATATGATACTTAGTGCCACTGATATTGTGTTTGCGCATTTTTTAAGCACATGAGGGGATATGTCATCAGGACCTGTAGCTTTATGAACATCTAAATCCATCAGCGCTTTGCATACCTCTGTGGCTGTAAGGTTGATGTTCTCTAATACCGGCCCTTGAGCTTCTATCACTGCAATCTGAGGGGGTGGGGTATTTTCTACTGTAAATACTGACTGAAACTCCTTGTTCAATTCTTTGCAGATCTCTTCGTCCGTCTCAGTGATGCTTCCATCCGCTCTCTTTAGCCTTAAAACCTGTTCTTTTACCTTCAGTTTTCCTCTGATAAAGCTGTGGAAAAGCTTGGGATTTTCTTTAGCCTTCCTGGTGATGTCCCTCTCATAATCTTTCTCTGCCTCTCTCCTTTTACTTAGGTAGTCATTTCTTGCTCTTTTGTAGGTTTGCCAGGCATTTATGTTTTTTCTCCTCCTATACCTTTTCCAGCATTTGTCTCTCCACTCCTTAGCTCTTTTACACCCATTATCGAACCATTTCTCTCTGGCATGAATTACACCTACTTTGGTGACAGGTATGCAGCAATCTACTATCTTCCCATATTTCTCACAAAAGATGTCATACATTTCTTGTACAGATTTGTTGTAAAATAAGGTTCTCCAGTCAATAACTGCAAAAAGCTCATTCATTTTGATGTAATCTCCTTTCTGATAGTTCCTCCTCATGTCCTCAGTGCCTCTACTCTCAGGAAGAATGTCTTCAATGATATACTCCATCAACAACACACAGTGGTCACTCTTTCCAATTGGTGGTTCATACTCAATATTTTCAATATCCAACACATTATCTGTGAACACCAGATCAAGTAGTGATGGCTCATCCCCACCCCTGGCTCTTGTTGGTTCCATTACATGTTGGTGTAGGAAATTCCCTTGTACGCAATCTAGGAATCTTGCCCCAAAGGAGTCCTCACCACTGTGTGGGTCAAGATTTATCCAATCTATCTCTTTATGATTAAAGTCTCCCATAATCAAAATCCTACATTTTTTCTCCCGCGCCATGTTAACAACTGAGTTTATGACTTCAATCGTACCTATATGACTTTCCTCATAAATTTCAAGCCTATTTTGGTTCCTTGGTGGGTTGTATACAACAGTTATTATAATGCTCTCTGACCCAGTATTTATGCGAGCAACAAGAAATTCCCTGAACTCACTTTCTATAGCCAAGTTTATCTCTTCAACTTGAATCCTCTCACTTATGAGCAGTGCTATCCCTCCACCAGTCCTCTCAGATCTTTCGACCCTTAGTATTCTGAAGCCCTTAGGAAAAACTGTGACACTGTTTATGTCCTCACTCAACTTAGTCTCTGTAATTGCTACTATATCTGCCTTACTGTTGTGAATCCTATCTTTTAATTCTACTGCCTTACCAGCTAATCCATCAGCATTTGTGTATAACAATCTTAATGAGGCCCCATCCCCTGATCTTCTGTCATTATCTTCTTTATCTCCCCTTTGTCTGGAAGTATTCCGTAACGAAAATTTTTCTTCTCTTCTTCATTTCTTTCATCATTTAACCTTCTTGCCTCTTGCAACAAGTTTTTGATCTTTCCCATCTCTTCCTGTGTTCTGTATCGTCTAATGAACACTTCTTTGCATTCTTGAAGGTCTTTTAGACTTTTTTTTCTCAACAATATTTCCCTACATGTCTCCCCTCTCTCAAAGGTTACTTTTGTTGGTCTCGGCTTTCCTTCCCTCGAATATTTACCTAGTTGGTGTATGTTTACAATATCCTCAGGACCACATACTACTCCAAGCTTTCTTATCAGGTCTACAACGTTAGCTTTATTTTCTTCAAGTCTCCCCTGCCATGTTGGCTCCTGGGATTCACTTATGCCTGAGATTACCACTGTCTTCTCCTTATCAAGTGCCTGTCTGATGAGTGGGTTTGCCCTTTCCATCACAACGTCTTTCATTTTTTCGATTACTGTCTCTTTATAGTCAACTGTTTGTATGTTTTCCAGTGCCACCACCTTTACAGCCTCTTTTACTGCCACATTCCCCTTTAGTGCATCAGCAAAGGACGTTTTCATGGCATCATTTTCCATATTCAGCTCCTGGAACTCTTTTCTGAACTGTTCAATGTTTTCCTTAATCTGAACATTCCAAGCAGCAATCTCGTCTCTCTCAGAAGATAGCAGTGAACTAACATCTAATTCCTTTAGGTTGTCATTTAGCTGTTTGTTTTTATCTTCTTGATTAGAAATTCTAGATTCTAGTTGACTCTTTTCCCCTTCCAGCTTCTTTATTCTTTTTTCTAGTTCCTTTCTCTCCTGCCCTTGTGCTTTATTTGCTTCCTCCAAAGATCTTATTTGTTCTCTGAGTGTTTCATTCTCTTTCATTTCTCCATCCATATTCCGAATTTTATCATCAAGGCTTGTAACCATTTCCTCTAACTTCTTGATTCTCTGTTTAAGTCCTCTGATGACTACCCCTTCTCCCGACCCATGGGTGGGAGAGGTTTGGGACAGAGATGGCTTCATTTTTATGTTCTCCCTCTCACAGAATATAGAAAGACGAGAAAGAGGAAAAAAAAAAAGAAAAGAGAAAAACTTCTAATTTACCTTCACACAGAATTTTTATATCTCCATATAAGTGCTATTTAGTGACTCAGTTTGTCTCCTTTCTGGTAACACACATCTTAACTTAAAAACTTGACCATGGTAATTTAAGTATAAAAAGAAAAAGAAAAACAAGTCAAACCTGAAGGAAAATTCGAATTTGTGTTCGAGGTGGCACCCACCTGTTTCTGTTATATATTCTTCCTAACTGATAAACTGACTTGCTAACCAAGATATGTTATCACGGGATTTAGACTTTACATTTAACTCAATATATATACAAAATAACAAAATAGCAAACGAGAAAGCTAAAAGAAAAGCAAAAAAAAATGAAGAAAATAGGACTGCTGTACTACTTGGCAACTTAACTCAGTACTGTTGACAGGTGGGTATTTGGTAATTTTTTTTTCTTTTATTATTCAATTTTTTCGTGTATCAAACTAACTAACTAGTTAATATAAATGGGAAGGATACTGTTTTTAACAATATATAGAACCACAGGATCAGGTAAAACGGCTTAAGAGCTTTCCCCAGTTTACACAAAAAATTAGGTAATGTGGTGTGAGGCTCCACGTCTGGCAACTCTTCTAGATTTCCCTCAAGGCAGAAACTGGACGGCAGCTTCTCTCTCTTCCTCACGAAAAAGTTCTCAATTTTTTTCCTTTAATATGAACAGTCTCGTCTTACAACAAATATTAGTTTTTGTACTCACAATACTCTGCAGGATTTCAGATTTTTGTGTGTGTGTGTGTGTGTGTGTGTGTGTGTGTGTGGTCAGTTAAGCACATTATAATGTGAGAACACGAAAAATAAGTATGCCTCAGGCCAAAATTCGAACCTCTAACACACTTGACAGTCCATCTGTGTGCATAAGGTGCTACCAACTGCACAACTGCAGGAGGAGGGAATTAAATGAACAAAGACATTCCGTAGAACATGTTCATTTCCTAGCTCTAGCAATTAGCTGAAAGGTTTTCCCCTATATTTTTTCTTCGGCAATGTAGTTGGAGGCGCCTTATGCACACTGTCAGGTTGTCAAACCTGTTAGAATTCTAATGCTTGGCAGGAGCAAATTTTAGTGTTTTAGCATTATAATTTGTTTATTTGATCACATACAACAAGACACACACACACACAACTTACTCAAAAGGAAGGGAACAGTGGGTTAGAGTAAGACAGTCAGTGTCTGAATGGAGAAGGGTTAGTAATGGTGCTCCACAAGGTTCATAGTCTGTATCTTAATTTTTTATTATGTTTGCAGATGATCTAAAGATTGCGGAGAAGTAAGAGACGAGAACAAAGGTAGAGAACTTCAGGAAGACCTAAATTGTCAGCATGAGTGGTCAGAAGAGTGGCAAATGAATTGAATACTTCAAAATATAAGGTAATGAGAATGTGTACAATTGCGAGAAGACCCAAATTTGGATACTCATTAACAATTGGAGAACTTAAAGAGACTGAGAAGGAGAGATATCTAGAGGTAAATATATTGGCAGAGTTGTTTCCGGAAATGCATATAAATGGCATAGTAAAGGCAGCAGAGGCTTTCATAGCAAATACAAGGGTAGCTTTCAGACACATGGATTAGGAAATGTTCAGAAATATTTATGTAACTTATGTGAGGCCAATGCTTGAATATACAGTGATCCGCACTTGAAAAATTATCTAAAGATGAAAAAAGTTCAAAGACATTTCACGAAACTGGTGCCAGAAATATGCAATCTCAGTTATGAGGAGAGGCTGAGGGAATTAGACTTACTATCACTCGAAGCTAGACAATAAGGGGGCTATAGTGACGATTTTTAAATTCTTTTATGGTTATGTCAAAGTGGTTAGGGATAGATATTTTGATATGGTTGGCCCTGGAACTAGAGGTTACAGTTTGAAGCTTCGTAAGAAAATTTCTGTGCTGGATGTAAGGAAATACTGTTTTAGTGTAACATTTGTTGATGAGTTGATTTGTTAAGCGAGGAGGTTGTTATTGCTAACTGAATTCATAGTATTAAGGACAAATATGATAAGTATCATTGATCATAAAACTGGAGCCGACCAAGAGACAGATGATTACGAGCATAGGGCTCTTTCCCTTAAACTCAATTAAGTAGTTACACACACATACACACACACACACACACACACACACACACACACACACACACACACACACACACACACACACAAAAGTTCACAAAAGTTCAAAGACATGCCACGAAACTGGTGCCAGAAATACGCAATCTCGGTTATGATGAGAGGCTGAGGGAATTAGACTTGCCATCACTCGAAGCTAGAAGAGTAAGGGGGGATATGGTGACAGTCTTTAAATTCCTTCATGGTTATGATAGAGTGGATAGGGATCGATATTTCGATATGGCTGGCTCTAGAACTAGAGGTCATAGTTTGAAGCTTCGGAAGAAAACTTGTTTGCAGGATGTAAGGAAATACTTTTTCAGTGTAAGAGTAGTTGATAATTGGAATTCGCTAAGCGAGGAGGTAGTTAATGCTACCTCAATCCATAGTTTTAAGGACAGGTATGATAAGTATCACTAAGTCTAAAAATGGAACCGATCAGGAGACGGGAAGATACGAGCTTTGGGCTCTTTCCCGGAAACACAATTAGGTAATCACAATTAGGTAATCACACACTACAAATAAAAAGTCCAACTCACTGACAAACCAAATATTGATTATATGGAGAGTTTTACCTATCTTAATCGCTAATTACCCGTTTCAGGTAGTTAAATAGACCCGTTGACCTATAGCTAATTGATCCTTACTAGTTATTGACCTACAATTAGAAGGTTCCTGGGAATTCATCCCGTTCGATGAGGACTCATTAATTACTTCCATAGGAGAGTGATATGATCATGTGACCTATTGGTAATACAATGATGTTCCAGGGTCACCCAGGAAGTCTCATAGGCCCTCATTTTTTCTTTGCATGAGATTTTTGATGAGAAGGAGACGAAAGTGACTTTCCGTAGGCTGTAGCCCCTGTCAACTTAGTAAGCTCAGTGTACACGCGGTGAGATGTATGGAGGCTATGGTGTGTTACAGTGTCTTTTCGATCTAGGCATTTTATAAGGTTAAAAGTGTTCGTCCCCTGGCACTTGAGTATATAATAATATTAAATGACGGAAATGTAACAGAAAATCTGACTTCGAATAAGATATGATAATAAGTCTTTTTTAAAGTAGGTTTGTATTCTTCTCTCTTAAAGCCGCTTCACACACACACACACACACACACACCACTCAGATATATATATATATATATATATATATATATATATATATATATATATATATATATATATATATATATATATATATATATATATATATATATATTGACCTCTTGCAGTCAACCAGCCTAAGGCCAAACTACATCATTGTTATATATCCTGGTGAAAAAACAAAACAAAATATTCCTCCGTATATCAGGATTAATCTTAAAAAAAATATATATTGTTAATATTGGTATATATTACTTTTTAGTTCCTGGAAGCGTTTTTATTACATCGCAGTGTTTACTATTGTATTACCGAAAGAAGTATATTGGATTTTGACGCATTTGCGCGTGTAAATGTGATGGCACAGAGGAAAGCGTGAAAGTTTATATTACGGAAAATTAAAATTTCCTTTTTTTTTTTTCTTAAAGGAAACAAATAACTCGTTTGTAAGGTGCTGGCCCGCCATGGAAACCTCAAAGACAGCTGAAGAAATAATTTTTATGAAAGTCTATATGCTGTTAAGTATTGACCTAACACCCATTTAGCAAGTCATCCTCATCTGTGGAACTTAACAAGGTTACTAGGTGTCTCTAGAGTTGTGATTAGCATCGTTTAGCCTTGGGGCTACACAACCCAGCCTCTGGGTTGCTAGAAATAGCAGCCCAGTGCCGGTCCCAAGCCCGGAAAAATGGGGAGGGTTGGCGTCAGGAAAGGCATCCGGCTGTAAAACCCTTTTGCCAAAACCCATGGATAGCAGTCGAGAGACTGATGCGCCCCATGTGAAAATGGGAGCGCAAGCTAACAGTACCGGTCGCGGAGCGTGTGCCGTTCCTGCTCCTGGCGGGCAGGCGGCGGGCAACCGAGATCTTCTCGGGGCCCAGCGTTCCATATGCGGCCAACCCAGCCACTGAGGGGGGCAAGCCAGCCTCAACTTGGTGCCGGTCCCAAGCCCGGGTAAATGGGGAGGGTTGGCGGCAGGAAGGGCATCCGGCCGTAAAAATTTTGCCAAAACCAAAATATGGCCAGTACAGATAACATCTACCCCACATAAAAGTGGGAAAAAGATGCAGACAGATCACTGGCCAGAAACATCGAGCCCACACAAAAGTGGGAAAAAGATGTAGGCGAAGAAAGATCTGTACTGGCCAGAAACATCGACCCCACATAAAAGTGGGAAAAAGATGTAGATGAAGAAGAAGAAGAAGCCTTGGGGCTACACCTAAATAATGGCCCCCTAAATTACTGAGAACCCCTCCCCTCTAACAAGTCTGTATTCTCTTCATTAGATTTTTTTTTTTGGGGGGGGCTGCCATTACAGCTATTGAATTTATATCAAAGACTACTTTACCACAGGATATGGTTAAAGGAAAAGCTCATCATTGTCAGTGGCAGCTAATCTCCCTTGGAAAAATTGGAGAGAAAAGAAAAAAAAAGATCACTGAGATCACAAACCAGAGATCACAGCATGACAGAGATATATAATTTACCAAGGGTATTGTATAGACAGCCAATGATTACTATAATGAAAAGAAACATTATACGAAAATATGTAATAGCCAATCAAATGGAAGGAGAGATTACCACTCTGCTAAAGAAGTAATAGCTTTATCTGGTACGTAATGGATTGGGCCGGCTTATTGGAGAGGAAGTTAACGGTTTCTTTATATGGAGCTGTACCTCATCCAATATCCAGTATGCCAAAGCTATGAATAGCATTAACGATAGAGGTTTAGGTATGATACTCTGTTATTGGTGGGTTCACGGCAGTTAACCAATAAGGTAATAGGTATGGTTTTTCCTAAAGGGATAATGAAAAGATAGACTGTGAGTTAGGTCCTAGCTCCACATACCAAAGAAGAAGATGGAATGTTGTTAGACAAGTTAGAAATAGGAGAAGGATCATTTATACATTGATTATTGTATTAGTAATCTTATATTGTTTAGACAAGAACGCGTATTTAAAAGATTCATGTTGAGTACACGTCACGCTTTATAAGAGACTGAAACATAATGAAACAATTTGGGAATGCAATATAAATTTTTTCATGTCAATGTTATCTTCCTGAAATTATAGAGTTTGGTTCATTGTTGGTTGATCGATGTTTGTATAACCATCTCTTTTTCATTTATTAATTCTTTTGGCTATTTTTTAGCTTTCAAGATCTATCCTTTATCTTTACCTTCTTTTCTATCTGCTGTTGAGATTTTTTTATATCCTCATTATATGTATTGTGTATTTTATCAGTGTATATATATATATATATATATATATATATATATATATATATATATATATATATATATATATATATATATATATATATATATATATATATATATATAATGTGTGTGACACGGCCATATGCACTTACAAACGCCCAACCCTCGCATGCCAGTTTCATTTTAGCCACTATTATTTGAGACGATACTTCCTTCCATTCCACCACACATCTCTTCACTTACCAACAGAGCCACTCGCTCTTCCTCTCCCTCTCTCAACTCCAGACACTCCCAAATGGCATCTCACCATTCCCTTTTAACTTAGTTTCGCTCAGTACTAGTACATCCATCCTTCTCTCCACAAACATACTCCCTATCACCTCCCTCTCACTTTCATTTACACCACAACCACGCTCTTGCAGAGACCCAATGACTAGGGTTCTTGCTGGATCTACCCTGTCAGAGCTAAGGTGTAATTTTTGTCCACAATGAAGTCTAATCTCTGGAAA